>CP106731.1:109303318-109453823 GCA_025506655.1 Gossypium rotundifolium | reverse complement strand
ATTTAGTCCTTTTTCGCGATTTAGCATGAAATCGCTAAAATTAAAGCACCAAAATTTTCATGCATCCTTATAAACATGTTTTAAAGCGTAATATAACATGAAAATAATTTTATCAAACCTCAAATTAGTGATTTCGAGATTACTATTTTGACTAGCCCCTAAATCAGGCTGTTACATATATAATATTTTAATATTATTTTCTGTGCCTATGATGTGTTATTATGCATGTGCTAAAGTTTTGCAAGTTAATTTTTCCATCTGTGTGTTTAATTTGACGAAAGGATTGAATTGCATTAGATATGAAATTTGTATGCTATTTGTTAAAGTACTCAAGTGTTGTGGTTTTTGAATATTTATGGCCTTAGTAGGCAATAATACTAATAAGTAAATAGTGGATGGACAAAAGTCAATTATTCCTTAATATGTAAATATGTTTCTTATTATTATGAAAGGTTATTATGGTAAATGAGTTTATATCATATTATTTATTAAACAATAGCTTAAAATAAGCTATAATGTTATGTTCTTCCACCGACTAAAGAAAAGAAAAGTTTGAAAGCTTTCTAATATTCGGCTACTATCAAGCTTAATTAAGGTATGATTTTGATTTGGATTTTTATGATTTTTATGATTTTGATTATCAAGCCCATGTCTCAATTTTGTGTATTGATGATGTTTGTGAGATATGTCATTGATGATATGTTGAGCTTTGTGATGAGTTTAGTTGTTAAATGGAAGATTTGAGCTAGATGAACATACTTTGTTCTTGAATTTTTGATGAATTTAGCTAATTAGGGCTAAATTGAGAAAATACTAACTTGAGGGACTAAATTGCAAATTTGATGGAAAATATGGACTTGTATGAGATGTATGAACATTCGGCTAAACATGATTATGTGATGATTTTGTGAATTTGATGTTTTGAGAAAAATGAACTAAATTGATTAATTGTGCAAATGTGAGGGTTGAATTGCAAATAGCCCTAAATGTGTGTCATTGGATTGAATTGAATGAGTTAGTGAATAAAAGAGTTAATTCTAAATATGAATAGATAAAGAACCGAGGAGAACGGACTTAGATCGCGAGAAAGTGAAAGTAACCGAGTAGCCGTTTTCATTTCTCTTAAAATCGAATCTGAGGTAAGTCATAATGAAAATAAATGTTATTGTATTGAATTGAGCATATTTATGTGACTATTGATGAGAATGAATGTTTATGAGATGCTATGCATAGGAATCCCGAAATAAGGCTGATTTAGTATCGATATCTGAGAAGTCCCATGCAAACCTAGGAATAGATAGGATTAGCTATGTCATGACATAGATATCTATTCTATTTTATCATGTAAGACCACGTTTGGGACGTTGGTGTTGATTTGAGATTCGTGTAAGACCACGTTTGGGACATTGGCATCAATATGAGCTTTACGTGTAAGACCAAGTCTGGGACATCGGCATCGTATTGATTCATGGAAGACCCTATCTGGGACAGTGGGATCGATATCTAAGTACATGTAAGACCTCGTCTGGGACATTGGCATTGTACAACGAATTTGAACTTTCTGAGTATCCTATTGGATTCCTATCGGTTCAATGGGCAAATTTGAGCTATAATCATTTACGTGAACGTATATTCGTTTCAGGTACGTTGGTATGTATACTAAGTGTGTATAAAAGGTAAGTACCTATGTGACTTTGATTTGAAGAAATGTATGAATGAATATGAGATTGTGAATGAGTTACGGGAATGATTATGAAAGAGCTATATATATATGATTCTTGAAATGATGAATGTGGCAAATATGACCAAGAATATGGAACAAAGCACATATGTGATGAATTTTCTATGAATATGAATTTTATTAATGTTTCCAAATGCTTATATGCTTTACATGTTAGGTTTATTTGTATATGACTTACTAAGCTTTTGGAAAGCTTACTCTTTGTGTGTGTTTTCTCTTTTTTATAGATCGTCAAAGTTATTGAAGGCTCGAGACCGTCGAGGATCATCATCACACTACTCAACTTGTTTTGGTACATTTTGAAAATGTATATAGCTAGATATGGCATGTATAGGCTAGTTATTTGGATAATTGAGATGTAAACTTGGCCATGAGATGTAGCTAATTATAAGTTGTTATGTTACTTTGAGGAAGATTATATATGATGTATGTTTTTTCATGGTTTGATGACATTTGAATTGGTTAAGTTTTTCGGTAAGTATGAATGAAATATGCTTGTGTTCATGTGAGATTTAGTCTTGTAAATTTGGTATGATTGGTATTGTTTTTTTTAAGGTATAGTTTGAATGGATATTTTGGCATGTACATGATTGTTATTATGCATGGATTGTATTGATGATTGGCTTGTAGGTTTGACCCTTATTGGGTGGCATATTGGCCTTGCAAATGGTCTATAATGTCACACGATTGTGGTACACGGGCGTGCCTAGTGACCATGGGGTAAAGTCAGTAGCTAGTTTAAGAGCACACGGTCAAGGTACACGGCGTGCCTAGTAGCCATGTGAAAAAGTCAGTATATGGCCTAAGAATGACACGGCCATAGCTCACGGGGGTGTTTAGTAACCGTAGAGCCAAGTCAGAATCGACCACAGCCAAGCAACATGGGCGTGTTTAGCGGCCGTGGTGTTTAAATAGGTTCAACTACGGAGAAGACACACGGGTGTGTCTAGCAGCTGTGGGAGGCACACAGCCTGCCCACACGGGCGTGTAACCCCTGAAACTTTAAAAAGTTTTAAATTTTGAGAATTTTTGTATGTGTTTCGGTTTAGTCCCGACCCTATTTCTAAGCATGTGTAAGGTCTCGATGACCTATTTAAGGGACTCTATGTTTGAGAATGATGAATGGTTGTATGAAATTTCTGTAAGTATTTTTCGATCTGTCTGGTAATATTCTTAACCCTAATCTAGCCATGGATACGGATAGGGGTGTTACATTAATTGTCCTAACACCTGCGATTTTACACGAAGTAATTTTTCCCATCAAAACAACACCTTCAGACACTGTTTCGTAATTTGTAAACCAATCTCAATTGGAACACATGTGGAAGGTGCAACCCGAATCAAGTATCCACTCTTCGCTCACTTTAGAATTGTTGACAGAATCAACTAGAAGTTCACCATCGCTGTAGTCTTCTACAACATCAGCTTCACCGAAATTTTCTGGTTGTTTTCCCTTTTGATTCGCAGCCTCTCTTTTAATCTTGTTCTGTAACTTATAGCATTCAGATTTAATGTACCCTTTCTTCTTGCAAAAGCTACAAGTTTTACCTCCATTTGAAGACTTCGATCTACCCTTAGATTTACCGCGAGGATTCCGTTCCTGTGTCCTTCCACAATCATCATCAGCATTCTGATCTTGTCTCCCACGAACAATGAGACCCTCTCCTTGAGAGTTGGGTTTAATCATAAGATGCTTCATCTTATCATAAAGGTCAAAGAATCATAAACCTCATCAACTGTGAAAGACTCGCGACTATATAAAATCATGTCTCTAAAGGTTGAATAAGCGAGGGCAGCGAACAAAGTAGAATCAACCCTAGATCTTCCTTATCATACTGAACTTCTATGTCCTCCAAGTTTGAGAGAATTTCTTTAAACACTGTTAAGTGTTCGTGGACAGATGCACCTTCTTCTAAATGATGATCATAAAGACGTTACTTCATATACAACTTGCTGGTTAGAGTTTTCAACATACATCTTTGTTCTAAACTCTTCCATAATGCAGCGGCAGTCTTCTCCTTCATCACATCCTGTAAAATTTCGTTAGACAAATGTAGATGTAACTGTGTTAACGCCTTTCGATCCTTGTACTTTTTCTCTTCCTCCGTCAATGTTGGAGGCATCTTATCTACCCCTAGTAGGGCTTCCTCCAAATCCATCTGTGCAAGAACTGCCTACATCTTTATCTGCCACAGCACAAATCTGGTGTTACGATCCAACAACAAATTTCATACTTTAAAGACGCCATTACCGTGATCGAGATGAAAAACTCGAAAGCTCGGATACCAATTTGTGAAAAATATAACTTTAATAATGACAATATATCACAAAGCAAAGAGAAATAAAATTTAAAAAATACATAGATTTTATGTGGAAACCTTTTAGGAAAAAACCACGGGCAGAGGAGAAGAAAATTCACTATGTCAAATTTGAATCAATTACAAGTCGAATAGACTATGTCTATTTATTGGCTTGTAAAGCCATATTCTAATAGGAGTGTAGTAAGATTGAAACACCTTATTCTAATCAATATCAAATAGATGGAGTTTAATAAGGTTTAAAAAACCTTATTTAAAATAAAATAAAAGAAGTGTAGTTTTATAGGGATTCTTCTTTTATTTTATTTTACCATTGTATTTTATTTAAATAAGGATTTGGGTCACTTAATTCTAATAGTATCAACCATATTCTTAGTAAGATCTTGAATCCCTTTCAAATTTGAGAACTCCTCATTTGATCACATGTAAATAATGTACGTCTCTAGTTGGTTATCGAGTGCAAGAAATTCAAGTGGAGAAAAACTAGACAAATAAAATTTTCCAAGATGAATCAACTTCTATTTGTCAAAAGATGTAAAACCCCATTCAGGCACAAGCAAGATACACATAATAGCAACTATGTATTTACTTCATTGAAATAATTGTTAAGCTCTAGAAGTTACGTATCAATAATGATATAAAATAACTCCACGCGGTAATGATGCGTATGACTTGTGAGATTTCGTCCATGACTTTCCTTTGGCAAAAAAGTCATCGTCCATATTAGGAACATCAATATCATTCTTTTGACAAAATAATGATACTTCTTAAAACAATGAAGTCCATCCATCTTCTTGAAGCTTTTGTAATAGTTTTTTAGAAATCCTTACCAGTAAAATTGCATTAACAATATCTTGATCTTTTCTTTGAAGTGTTTCTAAAAATTAATTTGTGCTCCCTAACATATGTCTAATTAATGCAAGGAAAAAGCAAATTCAAATGATTGCATCAAACCTAACGATATATTAGCTTTTTCCTTTTGATATGTTAATTTTTCATCTATTATAATTTTAAGCAGGTGAACAAGATGATTATGGTTAAAAGTGTACTATAGTGTGATCCCTAACAAGCATCGCCTGATCAAATAAGAGTTTTCTAATGATTCATTCCTAATCCAAAACAAATTTTTGAATTGGACAAAACCTTTTAAACTTTTAGAAAATTACAATTCATATAGCATATCATGGCATTTGTAAGAGCTTCTTACACCATTAAAGAAGCAATCAAACTTAAAAAAGATGCAATCTGAAGAAAATTTTTGTTATTGAAACCAATGTCAATTGGAGTTGATGCGAGAAGTATTAAATGTATAAAGCATATGAATTTTCTCTTAAAATCAAACTTTTCAAACCATTAAACTGTAACACCCCTTACCTATATTCTATGCTGGAACCGGTTATGAGGCATTACCGTACTTGACTCACATGGTCATACAATTTTAGGTTATCAAATTTCATTCCCTATTTAAAACTTTCCCTTCACATATCTAACATCCTTATAATGGGCCTACGAGGCCCTAAACACACTTCCAGAAGGTTTCGGAAATAAATCAAAAACTTGCACACACTTAGGAAAATTTTACCTAAACAAGGGCCACACGCCCGTGTGAAATGGGACATGCGTGTGGTATTTCACACGCCCATGCTTTTCACCCGTGGTCAACACTGACTTGTCTCACACAGTCAGCCACACGCCCATGTGCTGTACTCGTGGTCGACACTGACTTGTTCCACACAGCCTGTCATACACCGTGTGCTTCAACCGTCTGGCGATTTAAATTTCAAATTCAAGGTGCAGACTTCATACGACTGGGCACACGCCCATGTCCGTGGCCGTGCCTCCCACACGACTCAAACACACTGGTGTGTCTCCCCGTGTGTTTAGTACTGAGTATCCTGACTTTGTAAACCTAGCATGCAAGGGACGCACGGTCGATCAACACTCCCATAGGGCTGACCGTGTATCAAACACGGCCTAGACACATGCCCGTGTGTCTACCCGTGTGGACATAAAAGGCTATATTCCAAGCCAAATGCCTCCCTACATAGTAAACATACTAACTTCAACTCATATAAGCATCATTTATGACCCAAAGGCACATCCAAGAACGCAATTCAAAGCATTCACACAAGCATAAACTACATAATTTCATAATCATTTATAAACTTAACAAGTGATGATCCATTTCGATGACCATTTACAAAATGACTTTGGTAACATACATAGCCAACATTTTGGCTAACAATTATGACTTAACAAAATACCAACCCCTATACATGCCATACTCAAAATAAGTCTAAATTGTATACTAAAGTGATGTTGATAGTGTGATTTCTGAATTCCAACTTCCACGTTCTTCGAGTTATCTTGGCAATACTACAAGAAAAAGGGCAATAAAAAGGGGTAAGCATAAAGCTTAGTAAGTTTGCATGGAAATAAATAACCATAAGCTCATGATAAAATTCATCCATGGCATTAATTAACCATACACAAGGTTATAGGCTTCTTTCCATACTTACTCACACTCGTCCTTATTAAGCACATACCATGCCACATGTCGTAAATATTTCTTCGTGAATCATTCACGAATACCTATATTCACTCATTCACATGACTTTAGTACTAATCTCATTTCTATTTCCAAGCTTATATATATCTATCCCATTAATCACTAGGGATACTCAAGGATACATATTCATCATCATTAATATAAGGACGAAGTCAATGCCACACCCCAGATGTGGTCTTACATGGGTCACCACTAAGTGCCGACGCCATATCCCGGATATGATCTTATACGAAATCTCACATCAAGTATCGATGCCATATCCCAGATATAGTCTTAAACGATTCTCATATTCAATACCGAAGTTATATCCCGATATGGTCTTATACGATATCTCAATTTGGTGTCGAGACTATGTCCCGGACATGGTCTTATAGGACCTTATCCATTTCATGTCTCGATGATAGCATTTATACCTTTATTATAGTCCACTAGGACTTCAACATCTCAACTTACTCAATTTAGTAGAACATCATGTATCAATATAATATACCAAATATTCTCAAATGTTTTAACAAAACGTTGAATTTATTACATACAAACTTACCTCGATTTCAAAATAAGCTTGATCGTCGATCTAGTCTGAGACTTTATTCTTTCCCCGATCGAGGTGAATTCTTGGTTCTTCTTGCTCTATAATAGAAAATTAGCTTATTTTAATCATCACATTGATAAAAGCATTTTAATAATCATGCTTTGGCAAAATTACAATTTTGCCCTTAAACTTTGGTGAAATGACCATTTTACCTTTAAGCTCGGAAATAAATTCTAATCAAATCTCTACCTTTAATAAGCCTAGGTGAAAATTTATTCCTCTTATGGCTATCATCAAAACACAACATTTCACACATTTACTACAACTTTATAACCTTCTCAACAAGGACCATTTAGGTGTTTTCATAGCAACACCTTTCGCAAAAGTTATTTATCTAACAACCAAGACTCATTTTCTTTCATAAAAATGCAGCAAATAACAATGAAAGCTCTCATGAAAAAACTCTAAACTTTTTACCATTTTGCAAATTAGTCCCCTCATTTGAAAGCTTAAGCTCTAGGGGTCCTAAAAGTACAACTATCTTCAAGAAAAATCATTAGAATCACTTACTTGAATGGAGAAGAGCTTGCTGAAATTTTGAGCTTTCAAAAACTCCTATTTTCTTGCTATTTTCGGTGGAGAAAGATGAAGAGAAATGATGGATATCATCTTTTCTATATTTTATTCTATTTATCAATTAGTCAACAACTATTACCAACCTTGACCAATTTTTCAATTCTTGTCTCCTATGATCTACTATGAATGGCCAACCATTTACAAAGAGGCTAATTGCCCTTTAAAGACCTCCTATTAACATTCTATGACTATTTGGCACCTTTAGCTTGTAAAATGGAACTTTCGCACTTCATGCGATTTAGTTATTTTTCGCGATTAAACAAGAAATCAATAACATTAAAGCATCAAAATTTTCATACACTTATACCATCACACTGTAACTCATAAAATATCATGGAAATAATTTTCTCTAACCTCGAATTAGTGATCCCGAGATGACTGTTTCGATTAGCCCCTAAATCGGGATGTTACATAAACTCTCCTTGCATGTTACTAGCACCATCATAACCTTGTCCCAAAATTCTTAACATGCTTAATCCAAATTTAGCCAAGAATGCATCTGTTGTTACTTAAACTAATAATGTGGTTGTATCCCTAACTTGGACAATTCCTAAAAATCCTGCCAAAACATGTCCCATTTTATTGACATGTCATAGCACAATTCTCATTTCTTCTTTATTTGAAATACCATGCAACTCATCTACCGACAAAGCAAACAACTCATCTTGTAAATCTTCAATTATGGTACATGTAGTCTTTATTACAGCAGCTCATGCAATGTCTTTTTGAATATTAGGAGAAGTTAAATATTGTTTTCAAGAACATTTTCCAAAATAAAATTTTCCAAAATAAGAAGTTCAAGAAAGTTACCTTGATTGATTGAATCAATGGCTCATCATGTCCTCGAAATGCTAGACCTTATTTTGGAAAGAACCAAGCACAATTAAGAAAAGCAACTAATCTTATTCGATAAATAGTATGAGATTCATCTTATTTCCTTGAGAAAGCTACTTCGATGTGTTGTCTTTGATTCATCAAGTCATCAGACATTTTACAACTTTTTTTATGAAAATTATTTGGACCTCCAACATGCATGTCAAATCTATCTTTTTTTACTCCAATTGTTGAATCTACAAGTATATAATGCACTACCACCTTTCTTGTTCTAATCAGAACGAAAAAGATATTGACATAAACAAGATACGATATCTTCTTTAATACTATACTCTAGCTAATTTCTAGTCTTTATCCTAAGAAGTTGGAAATGTTTGCTCCACTCTTGTCATTTTTTTGGGGGAAAGTTGTGATTGCAAAGTTGACAAGGTCCCTTTGGAAAATATACCCTTTTTATATTATCTCTATAATTTGGATGATAATTTATAATCTTAGTTCTCAATCCTGGATTGGCTAGAAGGTTTTCAAGGCTAAATTCAACTTGAATCTTTTCACCCTTTTTTCGAATTTGTTTATATCTCACTTTAATTATTCACTCTTTTTCCATGTTGTTATTCCTTTATTTCACTAGTAGACTTTCTTTTAAAATAGTTTTCCTTTCTGTTAAGCATTTATAACAAATAAATCTAAATCTTAAACACAATGGTTTTCATGAAGTCAACATATAACTAGTAATTTTCTTTCACAAAATAAAACCACTTAAGTGTTTTTTAGTGTCATGAGAATACAACAATTTCTACAAAAGATTGCTAAATTTCTAATCAATATTCAAAAATTTGAGATGATATAAATACAATCGATCCTAATTTCTCAAATGATTTGTATTTATCAACCTTTGAAAATTATTACCCAATCAAGATGTAGTAATCTAATACAAAATCAATATCCTGAAATCATTCAATAAATACAAAAACTAAATCTTGCATAAAAACCCTAATCTATCACAAGAAAAGCCATCAATAAGCTTGAAAATAGCATAAGAGATGTTACCAAATTAGGGAGACCCACATGTAGGTATTTAAAGATTGATAACTTATCTTGATAAAATTCTAGAGTATAACACCCTAAACCCAACCTAAATGTTATGGCAAGATATGGAGAAATTACAACAATTCATTTTGAAAATCCAAAAATCATTTGAGACTTGTAAAAGCAACGCTAGCTTTTGATTAATAATATTCCAGTTTATTTGAGAAAAATATTTTTCTTAACTAATTCGATAAGTTTGTCGATTATTTATATACATAAAAAAACTTAAGATTACAACGAACTCTCGATTAACTTCAGTTTAGGAAAACACAGTTTGATATTGAAAAAAGATTCAACATTTTGCAGATAGAAGTAATATCCTCCAAAACATTTAATAAATTTAAAGAAAATCGAAAATAAATCCCAAACTTTAAAAACAATCCCCAAAAGTCCAAAAACAGTCCATAAGCAAATGAATTTAATACGAACAAGTTTAAGAAAAGCAATACTAACAAAATAACTGAGCTCTCCTTACACCAATCCGCCTAAGTTTGTGGATAATCTGAGAGCAAACAAACAGAAAGTGAGCTTACAAGCTCAGTGTGTAACTTATTATAATTAATACAACAGACACACATGATTCATCAGATAAAATTTAAGACACGAGTTCAGATACCAATCAAACATATTTCATAATCAGATACAGATTCAAATCCTACCCCCATTTGCTACACATTATCTTTGACCATTCCTACACACCAATTAGGGTATAAAATACCCTTCTAGCCAGGGGCAAAGCTAGAAAAATTTTTTAAGGAGGAGAAATTAAATTGTAATTTTTACGATAGTAAAAATACAATTTCACCATTTTAATAGTTTCTATCTTTATAATTTTTAAAGGATTAAATCAAATTTTTATCATTTTTAGAAGGTCAAAGTATAATTTTAACTTTACTGATTTAAAATTTTAAAAATTTCAAAAGGTCTAAAGGGAAAAAAATTTCATTTTAGGGGCTATCAACCCCCTAGTTTCGCCCCTGCTTCTAGTCCCCCACACCGCTAAGTGATCATGTCACTTTTCAAAATATTTGCAGTCTAGCTGCCAAAACAATATGCGGTAATTCGCCAGAAACAAATATATGTGGCTGAACCACCAAATACGATAGATAAATTAAATTTCCCATACTTCCTTCATCATTATAATCTCACCCCAATGCACATACAAAACTAAATAGATATCAAATGTGTGTATGGCATGCATGTTTTACACATCAAATTCAGATTATATTAGCATATAATATATCATGCTATCACATATAACATATTACTCATGCGTTCATAAGTCATATTTAACAATAATAGAACATCAAAAATCATGATTTATAAACAAATTTATATCATACAGACCCTACAGAAAGGATAAATTTGATTCGCATGACAAATATGACCCTAAGGAAATTTATCAGAATTTGGGCCCACACGGCCCAATTGACCTAGACCGTGTGGTGCACACAGCCTGACACACAACTGTGTGACATCAATTGTCATATTTTTTGTTTCGCGTCATTTGCTATTTTTCGAATTTTTTGTTACCCACCTAGTTAAAATCCGATGTAGGTTCAAGAATTGAGTATTTCAATACCTAAATTAACAGTTCACACGAATTAATAACTAAGATTCTATCAAACCCAATCAACCAATTGGGTATAATCATCATTAATTGAATGTATTTTCAGCAACCAACAGCCCCAAAACGGTATAACCACTTACCTCAAAATGTAAACAACACCCTCACAAGCCTTAATCCGCTGGAGAATTAATCGTTTCGTGACCTTTACCTAGAAAGCCCAACCGATTAACAACAGAAAACGTAGCACACAACCCCAACTTAGCCAAAAATAACAAAAGGAAAACTTCAGTAACGAAAGAAATAAAAATAGACGAAACTTACACAAGAATTGAGTTGTAAACAATTCAAACACACACCCATCACCGAAATTGAGTACCACAAGAGCAACCAATCAAGAAACAAAGAAAAACTTACGGAAAGAAATCAAGAAAGACAGAAGAAAATTGGAGACCTTTTTTTACTGGAATTCACGTGAAAAGAGGAAAAAAATAAATGAACAGGATAGGGAGAAAAGAGGGGAACGTGAGAAGTGGGGAAAGGTTTAGGGAAATCTTTTCTTAAAATTTTCTAATTAAATAAAATAAAATAAGATAAAATATTAATAAGATAAAAATCACCTCCAAACTATTCCTCATCCAACAGACTTCCTATAATTCAAAACTGACTCAAATTCTTCTAGGCACACATAGACACTAGCAAAAATATTTCTTTTTACATGCACAAGGATTCAAACACAAAATTTGAGGTAAGTAAAAGCTTTACTATTAAATCAGTTCATTCTAATATAAATTGAGTGAAAATAAAATTAAGCCTAATATACAGAGATAAGGATAGAAACAAAATAGTAGAAATTTCCAATAGTAAAATTTAAACACATAAACTTAAATATACATCCAAAACATTTAACTATTAGAGTAAATTATTTAACTTGATAAAATTTAGCAAATTAAAATTTCAAATTTTCAAATTTTGGGCGTTATATAAAGAGTGTGTGTGAAAATAAGAGATATCTGAAAAAAAAAAAAGTTGAGTGTGAAAGAAAATAAAATGATTAAGCCTTTTTTAATATTAGTGAGTGGCAAGAAATTCATTTATTTTTATATAAAATTATTTGTTTTAGAAAATAAATCCTTGTCAAAAATTTGTGAGTTATTTTCAATTTTTTATGAGGTGAAATATTTTTGAGTAATTTTCAATTTCTTTTAAGGTCAAATATATAAAATATAAAAATTACAACTCACATTTTTCCTTTTTCTTTATGGGTCCAACCTTTCAGGTGGCTCTGCCACATTTGCATTCACTTTATATTTAGTTGTATTTAACAATTTTTAATTGAATATTATAAAATATATAATTTTTAATTTATTAATAAAAAGAATTTTATTATATGTATGTATTGAATATAATATATTTATATAATTTAAGGGAATCTACTTGAAAGGTCCTTTATTATAGTGACCTGATTGAATTAGTTATTTTATTATTAATAGATCAATTCAATTTTTATACTATTCAAAAAATCAAAAAGATTAAATTGGAATTGAGTTAACATTTATTGTTTAAAAATTAGCATTCACTATTTAACAAAGTTAATGTTTTTAAAAATTTTATTGTTTTGTAAATGAAATTTTTATTTAGAATTGAATTGAAATTAGAAAACTTAAGTTTGAAGAAGTTTTTATACAATAAATGTTAACTCTATTATAAATTAGACTTAATTAATTCTTTTTAATAATATAAATACTAAATTGATTCATTTAATAATAGAGGAACTATTTTGATCGAGACTTTATAATACAAGAATATTTCAAATACTTTAATCTGTAATTTAATATATATTTAAAATATTATAAAGGATAAAATAATAATTTTGAAAGTTGAAATAGGATAGAGAGGCCTAAAATGCCAGCTTTACATGAGCTACTTTTTAGGGTAAAAATATTACGAGTGATCCAATTATATTTGTCGAAACTATTTTTTTGTTTGAAAACGGGCCGATTTTAAAAAGAAAAACGGAGTCGCATCCAATCTTTTTGAAGTGTAATTGGGCCACTTTTGAAAATGTTTTGGTCTGCGAATTTTAGAAAACGGGTTCGGGAGTCGGTTACGCACGAGGAAGGATTAGCACCCTCGCAACGCCCAAAATTGGTACCTTATTGATTGATTAATATCCTAATACTGAAAATTAGAAAGATTTTAAAATATGGATCATTTGGAAAATGTTTGGGTAATTCGAATTAGATATCGAAGTTCTCTTGTTCCGAAAGGATGAAATATCACATCCATCACATTAGGATACGATATTTCAAACTTTTGACACCAAGATCACTTCATGATCTCGAAAATCCAGGCATTGTTATTGTAAAAAGGGTATTCCATTATTTAGCCAAACGAAAAACCGAATCCAAGCACGTTAAGGCACGATTCCTCCAAATTTCCAAACATGAAATATTGCCTTATTCTGAAGTTGGGGGAAACACAATCAGAACTTTAAAAAGAATATTTAGTCCTTTGGATGAGCGAAAAATTGAAACCTAGCACGTTAGGGCACAATTTCTCAAAACTTCCAAGCACAAAATATTGCCTTGCTTCTAATTTTAAAATAGGCACAGTCTTAAAGGATATTTAATGATTTGGCCAAGCAAAAATCGAAACCCAGCACGTTAGGGCACGATTCATTGAATTTCCAAAAATAAAACATTGCCTTATTTGAAAAAACACGGTCAAAATCCCTAAAGGATATTCGGTCATTTGGACAAACGAAAGAATCGAAACTCAGACGTTAGGGACGATCCTCGAATTTTCGATCACCAAATATTGCCTTTATTTTTAAGAAAATATTTTTACGAGTTTAGAAAAATGTGATAAAAGAAAATAAGATAAACAATAGAATTGATAACAAAGAAAATGATAAATAATAATAAAAGTAATAGGAAAGATAACCCACTAGCCATAATAATACGAGAAACCATTATAATAATAATACTAGTAATAGTAATAAAACATATAAATAATAATAATAAAAGTAAGGGAGGAAAAAGTAGTAATAAGATGATATAATAGTAATATAACAATAATAAATATAGTATAGTAGTAATATATATAGATGTAAAATAATAGGATAATAATAAAATAATAGTTGGAATAGTAAAATACATAACTACAATATTAAAATAATAACATTAACGGTAGTAGAATAATAGATATGATAAATATAATATATGATTTTAAAAATAAAAGTTTAAGGTAAACAATAATAGATAATAGTAAATATAATAGGAAAATGATTGTCAATATACACAAGAATAATAATGAAAGTAAAGGCAATATACATAGCAAATTAATAATAAAAACATAAAAACTCAAATCAAATCATCTAATAGTAAAAAAAAAATTAGATTTAATAGTAATGGTAAATTAAAATAAGAGTTATAGCGAAGTAATAATAATAAAAGCAATAATAATATGATAATATAAAAAATAGTAATAAAAGTCATAGTAATATTAAAATAATTAGTATAATTTAAAAAATAATCAATTTATAAACGAATTAAAAATAGGGTTAAACTAAATCAAAATAGAAAATTCGGGCTAAATTTAAAACAAATAAAGATAAAATGGGTAAATTGAAAAACATGTGCAACCTAGAGGGATCGAAAAAGCAAATACTCCCTCCCTCAAAACGCGCCATTACTAGGAGGACCAGATCAAAACAAAAAGAAAATTATAGGGCCAAATTTAAAAATAAAAAAAATGGAATGGGCGTGATTGAAACAGCGGCGCTGTAACACCCCCAAACCCGGCCCATGCGTTTCGACCAGATTTGGTATGCTACGAGTTGTACATTGAAAACTTTTGCTTTGTTCGTTATGGAAATCGTAAGTCAATTGGACATTATTTGAATAAATAGGTGACATTTTAAAATTTAAAATCTCTTGTATTACTATTATTGAGTATAAATAAATCTTATCATGAATTCATAAGTTGCATAACATTGGAAACTTCTTAGTTGAATAAAACTAGGGCCTTATTACATAAATATTCCCAAATAAAATAAAATAAAATTTAAAGAAATCCCAAAATAATTTGTAGAAATAAAACTAGATGGCCCTTCGAGTTCGCTCTCGGCTCTCATGTCCACGATCTCCGCTCATTTGGAAGAGTAGAGAAAGGAAAGCGTGAGTCACCAAGACTCGGTGTATAAATCTCAAAACACACAACGACCCAAGCCCATTAAACACATTATGGGCCCTAGCCCATACATGAAGGTAACAATCATAATCACATGGTAAACGATAAATAATGAATGACCCAACCCATCCTAGGTTTCCATCCTCTTCACACCAACCTGCACCAACCATCACCCTTAGGGATTTCTACAATCAACCCTCCATCCGCTACACACCAAAACGATAAACAGACCGCCTATTCCCATTAATTAGAATCATTGAATATGGCATAGCCACCGATCACTATGTGACCTAACATTTGTATATGTGGGATTTCCACCACCGATCACCAAGTGACCTATCATGCACTTCCCTTCAATATCATTTTTCCACCCCATGTATACACATAAAGAAAACATCATGCGGTCATATATATTTTTCGATACACATAGGGAGTTCTATGTTTACGCATTGGCATCCTTGCCTAACCCTTTTAGGGTTCCATTCAACTGCCTAAATAAATTTCATTCCGCTTTTAAGCCCATAACATATATATAGTCATCCATACATGTTTATTAGTGTGTTAGAAATCTACACACGACACCGATAAGACCATGCTTTCTATGTTGACGCTTATCCTTAGTCGACACTATCGCTATCCGCCTAAGGTGTTGTTCAAGAATCGGTCCACAACCAAGTGGCCAATCTCGAATGGTAGATCTTGGTCTTTTCTTAAACTTAGGATTTTCTCCTTTGATCGATCCATATTTAATTCCATCACAAGTCCTTAGAACTACTATCACAATATTTAATCGTTAATTCTCATTATAACCTTAAGATCTTGCATATAATGATCAAATCTAATAGAAATCTAGGAAATCTTCTCACCTTAAAAATTTCCGAAAGTGGAGACTAACTATTTTCGGCTTTTAGATCTAATTGACCAAGCTTCCTTCAAATCCCAAATTACCGCCCATCATAAAACCATTAAACTATTAGCTTTTGGCTTTTGCCTTTCAAAAACCGGGAATAGATCATAAGAACTAATCAAAAATCGACACTTACCTTAGCTAAGGAGATTTGGCTAACACTTGGAAAGGAGATTTGACAATGCCAAAGGAAAGTTTTAAATGCTGAAAGAATAGAACTAATTCTAAAATAAGATGAATAAAAGAGAAGACTATAGATGCTTCGGCATTTTAGAGAAATCGGCACAAGGAGGAAAAAGTGGAAAAAGTTTGCTTTTGAAGAAATTGAAGAAAAGAAATTGGAGAGGAGAGGTTAAGGAATTTCGCATAATGGGAGAGGAATTTAGGTTTTCGAAGGTCGTAAACAAGGAGCTAGCCCTCCTATTTATAGATATTTTGGCACCAACGCTAAAAACTAAAACGCCTTAAATTCAAGCTAAAGAGAGGGAAATTCAAAGCACCCTCTTTGCCATGCAAGAGCCTAATTTTACACCCTCTAGGTAGTGGATTTTGGCCAACACTTCCTGAAGGTAAGCTCCTAACTTTTCTCCTTTTTATCTATGATATTATCACTTATAAAATCCACATAATTTCTCCTATTTTTGAGCCTTGTAGCCGTCCACCTCTACTAACCCTAATGCTCAAATTTAACTCACTTAAATTAAAAGATTTGGGTTTATTAAACTTAAATTTTGGGCCCCTAACTCCTTGTGTGTGGTGTCACTCCTTGCTTCATTTTAGGTGCCAAAATGGCCCTAAAACATGGGCTCCTTTATGCCAAAACTTGGGCCTCTTTTATTGTTAATGACGCCACCTTAAAATAATTCAATCAAGGCATTTGCCTAATCCTAAGACCAATTTTGAACCCCTATCACTTAAATTAACAAATTAAACATATCCCCACACTAAATGCATAGGCCCATAAATTTAGGATGTTACGCTTCTACCCCTTAAAGAAATTTCGTCCTCGAAACTTCCAATTAACTAGTAATCAAACTACCTAAGTTTCACTACTATGCTTTAGCTACGCACTCTTATTCTAAAGCCAAAATAAACACTTAGTATACTATGGTAGGGTACGCATCGATATTCACATCTAGAGCGTCCTCGTCCCCTTGGCGATGTGCTGCATAGACCAAGGCAGGCTACCTCGCCTCAGCATAGCCTGTACCTCCACAACCATGTCCTATGCCATTGCCACCATTGACTTGACCACGGCCCCTTGGTGGTTGTTAACCTTCTCTTCCCGTGGTGTATTCTCTTGATTGTGGGCCCTTTCCTGCCCCGTTGTTGTGGACAGTTTCTAACTTGGTGGTCCATAAATCCACACCTAAAATACTTCCTAGTGCTTGCCCAACACTCACCGGTATGAAACTTACCACATCGAGCACACTTTTGTGTCTGGTTAGCAGCAGTTGGTCTCTCATCCTGTTTCAGCCTGTCTGACCTAGGTTTTTCTGAGTTTGCCCAACTTCCTCTGATTATTCAAAATTCCTCTTACTTTCACTCCTATCTCTATCCCAATTCAGTTTCTCGGTCCGCCTTACCTATTTAGCTATCTTAGCCTTTTCCACAAGCACAACAAATTCCCTCTCCCGCTGTGGGGCTATCAAAACACGCAAGTCATCCCTCAGGCCATCTTCGAACCTAACATAACGTTCATGCTCCGTGGCTACCATCCCACGAGCATAACGGCTAAGGCGTAAGAATTCAGCTTCATACGCAGCCACTGACCTACTCCCTTGAACCAAATTCAGAAATGCTCGGCGCTGCCCATCCACATAACTCGATCCAATATACTTATTTTGAAACACCGTCTTAAAGAAATCCCAGGTGATACGGTCAGCCACTGTACCATCCTTAACCGTAAGCCACCATTGATAAGTTTCATCCCTCAGGAGGGATACAACCCCTTTCAACTTCTCCTCCTCCGTGAAATCTAAATCATCCATTATTCGTCTCACCGCCTCCAACCAATACTCAATTTGAACTTGGGGCTACCTCAGAAATTCCCCTAAACACTTTTGCTCCATTGGCCCTAAGCCGCTCCGGCACAGATTCTCCGGCTCCTGTGCCCATACCAGCCCTAGCAACCCTCTCTAGAACCCTTAGCATCGCTCGAGATACCGTGATCATCTCCCTGAGTCGACCGACATTTGACCTCTTGGTGGCATTTTGTTTCACGACCGTGGCAGATCTCATCGGTTCGACAGAGTCATCCTACCCCTACCACGACCATGTGGCAAACGTCCTCGACCCCTTATACTCATTCTACCGCTTCACGTTTATCTGATTAGAAATTTTATGAACTATTAGTTTTCTTCCACTAATTAACCACGATCAGTCTTATGGATAATAGTTTTAAAAGTAGTTCTTTCGAATTCGTATTCACAATACAGTCTCAAGTTCATATCCTCTAGGAAGCACATACATTCAATCATCAACATCCATGAACTTACATTCATCACGTAAAAGTGTTGTGGTTGTGGTTGTTGTTGTTTTACTACCTGGGGTATTTTCGTAATTTTATCCTCTGTGGGTATTTTTATAATTTTTCAAAATAAGGTTCCTTGATGATTTTATAAAATAAGGGTATTTTAGTAATTTTGCAATTTGGGGGTATTTCGGTAATTTTTGAGATCCGGGGGTATTTCAATAATTTTGACATCCAGGGGTATTTCGATAATTTTTCAAATTAGGGATATTTTGATGTTGTTGTTGTCGTTGCATTTTTTTTATTCCGAAGGGGTATTTTGAAAAAAAAATCTAGTTACTCTTGTAAACATACGGTTTTTGGGTAAATTTTCAAAACATAGTCATTTTACAAATTCACTGTTGGTTGGAAATTTTCACAAATCAAGTGTATTCCTTTGGAAATTTACAAAACTTAGGGGTTTTTGTTTGCAAAAAAAGGTGTCTAGTCCCTTTCGGGTTTTAATTATAGGTTTGGCCCATCAACAAGTCCTCATAATTAGAGTGAACAGCCACTACGCACTAGGTAAGATTCCAGCAAAGAGGAGGTGAGTCACTAGGACTACTTAAATACCAAGCTCTTCCGGATCTATTCCTAGACATGCGTATGCATGTTGCCACACCCTAGTCTTGCGACTTGTTCATGGCTTTTGTTTAGTGGGGTTAAGTCTTATGAAATTTAAGGAGTTGTTTCAGCTAAGCCTAGAGTCCATTAAGTTCTAAATCTAATTAGTCTACGTCCCATAAAGCCCATCAAGCCCACATAGATATATAACACACAGAGAGTTCAGAATACTTACCTACGTGGATTGGGTGCCGGTAGACTCGAAAGCCATATCCTCAAACCAGACATTTTTTTAAAGTTTTTTTTTCAAAACACCTCTAGGCTCATTTCACAGCTTGAGTTTTGAACTGGGCTCTGATACCAAAATGAAACATCCCCAAACCCGGCCCATGCGTTTCGACCAGATCTGGTATGCTACGAGTTGTACATTGAAAACTTTTGCTTTGTTCGTTATGGAAATCGTAAGTCAATTGGACATTATTTGGATAAATAAGTGACATTTTAAAATTTGAAATCCCTTATATTACTATTATTGAGTATAAATAAATGTTATCATGAATTCATAAGTTGCATAACATTGGAAACTTCTTAGTTGAATAAAACTGAGGGCCTTATTACATAAATATTCCCAAATAAAATAAAATAAAATTTAAAGAAATCCCAAAAATAATTTGTAGAAATAAAATTGGATGGCCCCTCGAGTCCGTCTTGGCTCCCATGTCCACGATCTACTGTTCATTTGGAAGAGTAGAGAAAAGAAAAGCGTGAGTCACCAAGACTCGGTGTATAAATCTCAAAACACACAACGACCGAGCCCATTAAACACATTATGGGCCCCGCCCATACATGAAGGTAACAATCATAATCACATGGTAAACGATAAATAATGAATAACCCAACCCATCCAAGGTTTCCATCCTCTACATATCAACCCGCACCAACCATCACACCTTGGGGATTTTACAATCAACCTCCATCCGCTACACATCAAATGACAAGTCAGACCGCCTATTCCTATTAATTAGGAATCATAGCCACCGATCACTATGTGACCTAACATTTGTATATGTGGGATTTCCACCACCGATCACCAAGTGACTTATCATGCACTTCCCCTTCAATATCATTTTCCCACCCCATGCATACACATAAAGAAAACATCATGCGATCATATATATTTTTCGATACACATAGGGAGTTCTATGTTTACATACACTGCATCCTTGCTTAACCCTTTTAGGGTTCCATTCAACTGCCTAAATGATTTCATTCCTAGCTTTTAAGCCCATAACATATATATAGTCATACATACGGGTTTATTAGTGTGTTAGAAATCTACACACGACACCGATAAGACAATGCTTTCTATGTTGACGCTATCCTTAGTCGACACTCATCGCTATCTACCTAAGGTGTTGTTCGAAGCGGTCCACAACCAAGTGGCCAATCTCGAATGGTAGATACTACTCTTTTCTTAAACTTAGGGATTTTCTCCTTTGCCTAATCCATATTTAAGTCCATCACAAGTCCTTAGAACTACTATCACAATATTTAATCGTTACTTCTCATTATAACCTTAAGATCTTGCATATAATGATCAAATCTAATAGAAATCTAGGGAAATCTTCTTACCTTAAAAATCCCGAAAGTGGAGACTAGCTATTTTTGGCTTTTAGATCTAATTAACCAAGCTTCCTTCAAATCCCGAATTGTCGCCCATCATAAAACCATTAAACTATTAGCTTTCGGCTTTTACCTTTCAAAAATCGGGAATAGATCATAAGAACTAATCAAAAATCGACACTTACCTTAGCTAAGGAGATTCGACTAACACTTGGAAAGGAGATTCGACAATGCCAAAGGAAAGTTTTAAATGCCGGAAGAATAGAACTAATTCTCAAATAAGATGAATAAAAGAGAAGACTATAGATGCTTCGGCTTTTTAGAGAAATCGGCACAAGGAGGAAAAAGTGGAGAAGAGTTTCGGCTTTTGAAGAAATTAAAGAAAAGAAATTAGAGAGGGAGAGGCTAAGGAATTTTGGCACAATGGGAGAGGAATTTAGGGTTTTAGTGTCAGAAACAAGGAGCTAGCCCCTCCTATTTATAGATATTTTGGCACCTTACTGTTAAAAATAAAAAACGCCCTCAAAATTCAAGCTAAAAGAGTGGGGAAATTCGGCACCCTCTTTGCCATGCAGTAGCCAAATTTTACACTCCTCTAGGTGGTGGATTTTCGGCCAACACTTCCCTTGAAGGTAAGCTCCTAACTTTTCTCCTTTTTATCTATGATATTATCACTTATAAAATCTACATAATTTCTCCTATTTTTGAGCCTTGTAGCCGTCCACCTTTACTAACCCTAATACCAAAATTTAACTCACTTAAATTAAAAGATTTGGGCTTTATTAAACTTAAATTTTGGGCCCCTAAGTCCTTGTGTGTGGTGTCACTCTTGCTTCATTTTAGGAGCCGAAAATTGCCCTAAAAATATGGGCTCCTTGCCGCCAAAACTTGGGCCATCTTTTATTGTTAATGACGCCATCTTAAAATAATTCAATCAAGGCCTTTACCTAATCTTATGCCCAATTTTGAACCCCTATCACTTAAATTAACAAATTAAACATATCCCCACACTAAATGCATAGGCCCATAAATTTAGGATGTTACAAGCGCGCACTGGAGGGACCTACCACGCAAATTACCCCAATCGTGCAAGAACCCCTTTTTCTTTACATGGCGTTGTTTTTATAATGTAAAAACATAAAAAAAAACTTTCATTTCTTTCTCTTTAGCAGATAGCAAAAAAATAGATCCTATCGTTTCCCTTCTATTTCAAAAACCAAAACCCAAAATCCTCCTTTTCTGGTTCTTTAGGGTTCACCCATTTTGCAGCGAGCTTCCCCTCGTGCGCACTAACAATGGAAGCCGGAGGAACAGAGGTAAGATCCCTTCAATTTCCCTTTCTTTGTATTTTTCGTTTCGATATATACTGTAGTAGTTTTTTAAAAGCAAAAAAATGGAAAAAATAAAAAGATCCCAAGACAAAATCCAAAACGAAAAATAAAATAAAAAATATATATAAACCTTCTTTGCACTTTTTTGCTAACAATTTGCTATAGTGTTGCTCTTGTATTTTAAAAAAAAAACCTCCCTATTACAAATGTGCTTTGGCTTTTTATAGCCTATTTTACAACTATCTGTTTGCACATTTGCAAGTGCGTGGTGGCTCATGTATCTAACGTGGAGTCGTGGATCAGTGCACGTCACGAGAGGGTCGTGTCTTGTGCGTGAGGGCTATCAGGGATTGAAGTAGTTATGGCACTAGTAATGCTGAAAACCCCTAGGGTTTTTCGTTTTATGCTTTATTTCTTTGGGCCATTGAGCCTCTTTTTGGGCTCTGTTAAAACAATAATGTGCCATGGACTGTTTTGGATTTTATTTTTTGTTTATTTTGGGTTTTTTCTGGTATGGTATTAAGCTTGGGTAAGGTCAAAAAATTGGGCCATACATCAGCTTTATTGCCCTAGCTTGATGTTTCTTTTCTTCAAGTAACATTGCTTTGACCCACTATATCTTCAAGGGTATAGGAATTTTGTCTTGATCTACTCCACTTCTGCTCAGTGGAGATAAGATCTGTTTCTTTAGCCCGTTACGCCTACTGCTTAGGGAATTAAAGCTCATCGTCTTCGATCTGCTCCACTCTTGCTCAGTGAAGATAAGATTTGCTATCTTTAGCCTATTACCCTATTACTTTAGGGAATTAAAGCTCTGTAATTTTTGGCCTGTTACCCTATTAATTAAGGAGTTAAGGCTCATCGTCTTTGATCTGTCACCCTACTGCTTAGGGAATTAAGATCTATAATTTTTGGCCTGTTACCCTACTACTTAGGGGGTTAAGGCTTATCGTCTTCGATCTGTCACCCTACTACTTAGGGAATTAAGATCTGTAATTTTTGGCCTGTTACCCTACTACTTAGGGGGTTAGGCTCATCATCTTCGATCTATCACCCTACTACTTAGGAATTAAGGAACCCTACCGCTTAGGGGTTAAGGCTCATCGTCTTCGATCCGTCACCCTACCGCTAGGAATTAAGATCTGTAATTTTGGCTGTTACCCTACTACTTGGGGGTTAAGGCACATCGTCTTCGATCCGTCACCCTCACCGCTAGGGAATTAAGATCTCGTAATTTTCGACCGGTTACCCTACTGTTTAAGGGGTTAAGGCTCATCATTTTTGATCTATCACCCTACTGCTTAGGGAATTAAGATCTGTAATTTTCGTCCTGTTACCCTACTGCTTAGGGAGTTAAGGCTCATCGTCTTCAATCTGTCACCCTACTGCTTAGGGAATTAAGATCTGTAATTTTCGGCCACCATCAATTTTGCTACATTGTCCTCTAGGGAACCTACCTGTAGAATTGATTTTATGGGGTTTATGCTTATGCCAAATGATTAGGATGTCATGATTGAAAAATGCTCCTAACCAATGTATCGCGAATGAATGGATACATGCAAAATGTCATGAGTATGATCCAATTTTTTTAACTTTTGGGTTATCATTGCTCGCTGCTTGTTAGGGCAATATTCTCGTTGTATGCCTTCTTGTTCCGTTGATACTTTTAACACAGCATCTGAAGATGTCGTCACTACTTAGACTCTTATTTCAGGGGTTCCAAGCCCCTTAAGCCTGGTGAGTTCTAAATAATTGTCCTGATTCAAATTCTTGTATTATTTAGAGACTTTCAAAATAATACACAAAACTTCTTTTGTGAAATTATTATTAGTTTAGTAATCATTATTTCAATATGAAATGCTTTGAAAAAGATCATGGAGATGAATAAAAATGTAATTTATTCGGGACAAAACCCGTGAATAATGGATTGAGCCAAGGAAACAAATTTTGCTAAGGTACAAAAAATGAGAGAGAAAGAAAAAAAATGGAATTGGTGCCCTAGATATCACAGCCTGAGCTTCTCTGTATGAACTTTTGAAGACCATTCCGAGTTTCACATGTATCTAGGAGATCTGTGGTACTTTGTCAATGCTCTGAAGATACACCATATCTCCTCATTGTTAATTCCGGCGTAGTGAAACTATTGTATGCCCCACCACGAGTTGATCATAATTTGAGCCACCATTTTTGGTTTTCGACTTAAAGCCCCTTTGGTATCAAAGTGCCCTTTGTGAGTTTTAACCTTGGCCTCTCCGTTTTTTTTTAGCTCAAGACGCCCTTTTTGGGTTTTCACCTTGGCCCATTTTTCCTCTTTAAGTGAAATACTTTTTAACTCGAGTCCGCATTAACCGAATTTGGCAGACTTTTGCCGTCCATCTCGGCTAGTATCAATGCTCCTCCAGCAAAAGCCTTCTTTACAACATAAGGCCCTTCCTAGTTAGGTATTCACTTTCCTCTGAAGTCTTTTTGCATAGGGGGATCTTTTTCAATACCAAGTCTCATTCATGGAATACTCTAGGGTGGAGTTTTTTATTGTAAGCACGCATCATTCTCTTCTAGTACATTTGACCATGATGGATGGCTCTTAACCTTTTTTCTTCGATCAAATTCAGCTGATCATACCGAGATTGAACCCAGTCCGCTTTATCCAGCTTCATCTCTGACAAGACCCGAAGAGAAGGAATTTGGACTTCAATGGGCAAAACTGTCTCCATCCCATAAACCAATTGAGAAAGGGGTTGCCCGGTAGAGGTTCTAACAGATGTTCGATAAGCATAGAGGGCAAGCGGTAACTTTTCATGCCAATCCTTGTAGGTCTCTGTCATTTTCCCCACAATCTTCTTGATATTTTTATTAGCTGCATCAACTGCACTATTCATTTTCGAGCGGTATGGCAATGAGTTATGCTACTTGACGTTGAACTGACTACAAACTTTTGCTATCACGCTGTTGTTCAAGTTTAACGCATTGTTAGATATGATCCTTTCTGGCATACCATAACGACATATGATCTCTTTCTTCAAAAATTTACTAATTGTTGTCTTCGTGACATTGGCATATGAAGCCGCCTCGACCCATTTGGTAAAGTAATCGATGACCACGAAAATGAATCGATGTCCATTAGAATCTTTTGGTGAGATCGGCCCAATAACGTCCATGCCCCACATTGAGAAAGGCCACGGAGAAGTCATAACATGAAGAGGTGAATGAGGGACATGGATGTTGTCTCCATATATCTGGCACTTATGGCACTTCTTGGCGTAACGAGTACAATCCCCTTCCATCGTGGACTAGTAATACCCAAATCTCATGATTTTCCTGGCCATTGTAAACCTATTTGCATGCGTTCCACAAACACCCTCATGGATTTCTTCCAGGATTTTTCTAGCCTCAACAGCATCGATACATCTTAACAACACCTGATCTTTCCTTTTTTGTACAGGATCTCTCCGTCTAAGACATAGTCATTGGCCAGCCTTTTCAATGTTCTCCTGTTATTTTATGTTGCTTGATTAGGATATTCACGGCTCTTCATATATCTCAGAATATCATGATACTAAGGATGATCATCTCTCTCCTCTTCTTTGTCGATATTGCAGCAATGAGTCGGGATCTCACAGATACTCATTTGGATGGGCTTTATACCCTCCTACTCATTTATTCTGATCATAGAAGCTAGAGTGGCTAAGGCGTTAGCCATTTGGTTTTCATCACGCGGGAGGTAAAAGAATATGATATCATCGAACTCCTCAATTAGTTCCAAAACTAACTTTCGGTAGCTGATTAATTTGGGATCTCTTGTTTCCCATTCTCATCTAAGCTGATATATTACCAACGCAGAGTCTCCATATACCTCTAGCATATTAACTTTGTAGTTTATGGCTACTCAAATTCCCATGATACATGCTTCATATTCTACCATATTGTTCGTGTAGTCAAAATCCAACTTACAAGTAAATGGATAATGGTCTCCGTTTGGAGATATCAGGACTGCCCCGACTCCATTACCAATGGCATTTGACGCTCCGTCAAAGTTCAATTTCCAGGGATGATCTTCTTGGGTTTCTTCTTCAGTCGTAGCTACAAACATCAGATCTTCATTAGGAAAATCAAAATTAAGAGGCTCATAATCATCTAGCGCCCTACTAGCTAGAAAATCTACTATTACACTCCCCTTCACTTCCTTCTAGCTCACATAAACTATGTCAAACTCAAAGTAGAATTTGCCATCGGACTATTCTTCCATTCAGGGTGATTGACTCCATCATGTATTTAAGAGGGTCTAGTTTCGAGATTAACCAAGTCGTATGGTATAACATGTACTGCCTCAACTTCCGAGTTGTCCAGACCAAAGTACAACATAACTTTTCAATTGGCGAGTATCTCATCCACTCAGTAAATTTCTTGCTGAGGTAGTATATCACCCTTTCTTTCTTCCCTCTCTCATCGTGTTGGCCGAGTACACATCCCATTGAATTATCAAATACCGTCAAATATAAAATCAACGGTCTTTCAAGACAGAGTGGTATTAACACTAGAGTATTAGACAAGTATTGCTTAATCCTATCAAAAGCCTTCTGGCATTCGACGTCCTAAATGCCGGGTTGTGCTTCTTAAGAAGACGAAATATGGGGTCACATTTCTTAGTCAATTGTGAAATAAACCTAGCAATATAATTTAGTCTTCCTAAAACCCTCGGACTTCCTTCTGAGTGTGTGGTGGAGGTAATTCTTGTACAACCCTAACTTTGTCCTGGGTCGACCTCAATTCCCCTTGTACTGACTACAAAACAGAGCAGTTTCCCTGATCTAGCCCCGAAAGTACACTTGGATGGATTGAGCTCAATTAAAATTTCTCAACCTCAAGAACAGTTTCCTCAAAACTTGCACATGCTCCCATTCTGTTCGAGACTTTACGATCATGTCGTCAACATAGACATCGATCTCCTTGTACATCATGTCGTGAAACAAGGTTACCATAGCCCTTTGGTACGTTGCTTCCGCATTCTTTAACCCAAATGGCATCACTTGGTAACAAAATGTTCCTCATAAGGTTATGAAGGTGGTCTTTACCATGTCTTCAGGATGCATCTTTACTCGATTGGATCTCGAGAAATCATCCATGAAGGAGAAAAATGAATACCCCACCGTGTTATCCACCAAGGTGTCGATGTGAGGCAGTGGAAAGTTATCTTTCGGGTTGACCTTGTTTAAGTCTCTGTAGTCGATGCATATTTGTACTTTTTCACCCTTTTTAGGAACAAGGACAACGATGGCTACCCATCCTGAGTAATTCACCACTCATAAAAACCCAACATCAAATTGCTTCCTAACTTCTTCCCTTATCTTTACTACAATATCGGGTCTCATCCTTCGGAACTTCTACTGAACCGGCTTACATTCTCCTTTTATGGGGATACAGTATACCGCAATGTCAACACTCAACTTAGGCATGTCTTGATATGACCATGTGAAGATATCTTTGAACTCTAGCAGAAGTCTAATGAGGTCCTACCTTGTTTCCTTGGTTATGTAAGTGCCAATTTTCACTTCTTTCCCCTCTTCTAGGAGCACATTTTCAATTATCTCTTTGTGATGTAGAATCAGCTTCTCTTCCTGCTCTACTATCCTTAATAAATCTGGGATAAACTATAATATTCGTCATCTGCAAAATCCCAAGATCCCTCTAGGCACATGTCTTGCTCATAAGGGAATTCTAGGTCCATAGTAGTGTCGCTCATGACGTCGATATCCGGGGACCTATGGTAGGTATGAAAGAATATTCAATGAGATGAATTTAACTTATTTATGTTATGATTATGAATGGAATGGAAAAAGAGCGATTGCACGGTATGAAAGGAAAAATGCATTTTTTATTGAGAATAACAATGCTTGAACATGAACCTATTTCACAAAAGATCCTTGTTGTTTCTAGGCTTGAAACAACAAGTGTGTTTTGAACATTACTCTGCAAAACTACAGGAATTTCTTCCCCAGTCCAGTTGTCCAGAACACTTCCAGGCTCGTAGGGGCGAATACCCACCAAGTTTTCTTCCTTTAGATCCTCCTCTGGCATTGATGCTCAAAGTTCTCATCATCTCTTCAACCATTTCCTCACTCATATTTTCTGGCCCTAAATGGATAATTCCTCCCGACACGAATGTATTAGATATATAGGGAAAAGTTATTGAACCCCACTCAATCTCAACACCGTTCAATCGTGCCCTTTGTCTTTCACGTTTCCTCTCCAGCTCTTCCTTTCTCTACTAGGCATCTAGTCTATGCCCCAAACCAAAGCGATCATGCTTGTCAACCAATCCTGGCACTCTGACTGGCCCCTTGAGATATTTTTCGAGTCCCTTCCCAAGTAATGATCATCTTCCTATTGTCAGTTGTAGGCCCATCCTTGTTGCTTCAGAGATTTTGGGCACCGGGATCTTGCTTCCTTCACCGATGAAAGTTGCATTTACAAACTCCAACGACCTGAAGGAGCACTCTATAGCCTCTGTATCATTCTCTATGTACGGTGCATTACTAGCAACGGATGCGATGATATCCTCCTCCGTATTTATGGTTATCAGCAGCCCTCTGTCACCAACTTTAACTTTTGGTGCAATGATGATGGTACGGCTCCCGCTGAGTGGATCCAAGGCCTCCCCAATAAGCAATTATAAGAGGGCTTGATGTCTATCACGAGGAAATCTACTTCATATGTATTTGGCCCGATTAGGAGAGGTATCTCAATTCTTCCCATTACTTTGCTTTCAGTGCCATCAAATACTCACTATATTTTGGCATGTTTTCATATGAGAGCTGTCTATGGGCAACCTGTTCAGTGTAGATAGGGGAAAAATATTCAGTGCCTACCCGTTGTCAATTAATACCCCCAGTAATGTATACCCTTTGCATCGAGTAATGATGTGTTAAGCCTCAGTGGATCCCATGCCCCCGGTGGTATTTCATCGTCACTGAACGAGATGAAATTATCTGCGCTTATGTTACTAACATGGTGGTCCAGCTTATTTACTGAAATGTCTTCAGCGACATATGTCTCATTCAACACCTTCCTTCGCGCGCTACGGTGTACATCTGAGTTTAGGAGCAAGGCCATTACTGATATGCATGCTGGCTGCTTGTGTAACTGTTCCACAACGCTGTACTCACTGTGCTTCAAGAACTTCAAAAACTCTTTAGCCTCATTCTCTGTTACTGGTTCATTAACCATTAACCTTATTTTCTCTTCTCCCCCTTTGATCATAGAGGATTTGGCTTCTGGGTTGGGCGTGCTGGCTGAACTCTCTTTCCCGGAAACTGTCACAGTGCAATTGTAATTCCAAGGTACCCTTATGTTGTCCTTATAAGGAAGAGTCACGGGTTTTTGAATTACAACCCTCAGTGCCATTTTTACTCCTGTTTTGTCGACCCCTGGTCGTGTGATAATCACTACTGGGTGATTAACCTTAGGGATCCTCTCTGCAGACCCACCCTCTGTGGCGCATACATCCTCTTCTTTAGAAAAGTCAAAGAACTCCAACTCTTTATTATCCATTAACCCTTGTTCTAGGGCTCTGAATTTATTGCACTGCTGTATCTCATGGCCATTCTTGTTGTGGAACTCACAGTAGTTCCTTGCATCTCAGAATTTGCTCCTCAACTCCTATGAAACCAGACTTTTTTCTACATCTCTCTCCAAACCTCCCTCAATAGAGTTCTTACCTCAAAAACCGTCTACTTGATTCTCCTCCCCATGTTCTCGACTATCGCGTTTACCCCTTTATCAGTGTGATTGGTTGACAGATTTCCCACACCAGGTGTATCGTCAAACTTTACAACACCCGCTTGGATAAGCCTTTCGACTAGTCTTTTGAATGAGATACAATTTTCTATGGAGTGTCCTGTTGTTCCCGCATGGTATTCACATTGAGCATTTGTGTCATACCACTTAGGATATGGGGGTTGCAAAGGTTTCAAGTAGAAAGGGGCTACAACGTGCGCATCGAACAGAGTTTTATACAACTCCCCATACGTCACTAGTATGGGAGTAAACTGGAATTTTTTGGTATTCTGCCTCGCGTTAGGCTCCTGCCTTGGTGAGGCCTGCTGGCTCGCAGCTACCGCTCTCGATTGACTGACAGTGATGGGTTTAGGATAACCCGAACTTATATTACCTACTTTACTCTCCCTCTTCTTTGGAGCCAATCTTCTCATGCTCTCTCCAGCTTCTATTTTCCCACACCTTATCATGTTCTCTATCATTTCGCCAGACATAACCATGTCTGCGAAACTCTTAGTTGCACTCCCCAACATATGATTGATGAAAGGTGCTTTCAAGGTATTTATGAAGAGCATGGTCATCTCTTTTTCTAGTAGCGGTGGCTGGACTTGCATAGCGACTTCCCTCCACCTCTAGGCATATTTTTGAAACTTTCGCCCGACTTCTTCTCCATGTTTTGGAGCGTGATCCTGTCAGGCGCTATGTCAGTTACGTGGCCATAGTGTTTCATGAATACCTATGCTAAATCCTTCCATGATTTGATTTGAGTTCGACTCAACTGATTGTACCATTTTGCTGTGGCCCCAGTCAAACCATCCTGGAAATAGTGGATCAACAATTGGTCGTTGCTGACGATCCGTCATTCTCCGATAGAACATTGTAATATGGGCCTCAGGACAGCTGGTCCCGTTGTACTTTTCAAACTCTGGCATCTTGAACTTTGGTGGGAGTACCAGATCTGGGACCAGACTCAATTTCTTAGCATCTACCTCACATTGGTGATCAGCGCTTTCCAATGCTCGAAACTTCTTCTCCAACCATTTGCATCGGTCCTCAAACTCTTTTGGGAGTTTTGCCTTATTTTTCCTCTTCTGTTGTATCATCAAAATCAGGGACCATAATTTTTGCCAAATTGTCTCCAGGGTTAGAGCTCGAGCCTATCGGGAAATTTGCCAATGCTGAGGTATCGGATTGATATTGAGGTCTGATATTGATGACACTCTTGGTGGTTGGACCTAGGAATTTACCGCGACTAAACTTGGAGGATAAGCAGCATTTTTATTTTCATCTTTGGCATCACCCATAGGGCCTTTTCCTTTATCATGTCTTCTAGTCAACAGTTGCGTTAACTGGCTCATCATACTCCTCTAGGATTCCAGCATTTGATCCCTCATGTCCTATTGGATTTTAGCTAACTGTTCTTGCATCTGAGCCTGCAATTGGTCTTGCATCTCTTCTGTATCTACTCTAACCTCTCTAACCTTTGATCCATAGCTTTCGTTTTTTTTGATGTAGTAGCGATGTTCCAGGATAACTATAATACAGCCTCTAGTTAATAGGGTTGTTTTGTGATATTTAATGCATATGATGTGATGCAATACAAATGCATGATATGAATGCAAAAAATAAGAGGCGTCGATTCTGGTTCAATTTCTTTTAGAAAACTTTATAAGAAAACAAAATCCTTTACATAAAACAAAGTCACATATATAACCACTAACTTTCTTAAGAAGCGAAGCTAACTCTCGACCCCGGTCTGACTTTGACTCATATACTACACTTAACACATCAACCTGAACCACTAAGGTTTGTAGATGATTGGCCACTTCTCATATCTGAACCACGGCTTCACCCATAAGGTAGTCTCTTTCCCTGACTTGGTTCTGAGATCATTGAAGTTCTTCTTCCCATCGCTCGTTGTTTGTCTCCAATAGTTGGATCAGGAGCTCACTATTTTGCAGCGCCCTTTCAAGTTGCCCCACCTTTCTTTTCAAGTCTTCAATCTCATTCAGGCTCATTTCTAACTTCATTGTGGAGTTACGACTTTAACACAATGACTTCTCTAATTCTGCTACTCGAGCTCTTAGCACCTTATTTTCACTTTGGCTCTCACCCACAGTCTTTCTAGAGTATCTTTTTGTGCTTATGTCTCATGAAACCTCTTCTTCCATTGATCAACCTTGGCCTTCTCTTCTTGAATTTCTTGACGACATTACTCTGAGGTTTTGCCCAACCCAACAGTCCTCATTGATGAATGCAACTTTTTGTAATCTGTCTTCAAGCTGTCCAAATCTTCTTCGGCCTTTCTTTTCCCTTTTCCTAGTTTCTCAACCTTTGATTTCTAGATATCAATATCTAACCTCAAATGTATTTTCTCCTCTTCCAGTTGTTCTATCTTTTTCCCTAACTCGATTTTTTACTTTTGAAGTCTTGTTTTATGATTTCCAACTTGGAAGGGACTACTTGCAGGTGTTCTTTTATCGGTCGAGCACCATCCTGTGTCGGCCTGGGGATATTATCGTTGATTCTCCATTCCACCATGCATTATACTCGAGAGTTGCCATTGAGTTTGGCCATTGACCTACAGCGACTCTTTTCATTCGGCGAGTCTGCTTCCAAGCATAAGAAACTTCTCGAATCTTCTTCTTATAATGATCCCCTCTATACGAAAATTCAGACTAAGCTAGCCCAAACATTGCCGATATGAACTGTCTTGATCTATACTGCCTCAGCACAAGCAAAGGAGCGTACCCAGTGGCCCCCCAAATTCCTGACAGAGGGACCCAATCATAACTCCTACATCGGTAGAAAATTTTGTCAAGAACCAATCAATGAGCTATCCACTCAACGTCCTCTTCCTTGAGACTCCGAAGGAGCGCGATCCAATTTTCTTCTAACACGTCATCTCTTCTGGGAGTGGCTACTAACTCCTTTAGTGGTGAGTAATTCTTAGAAAAAACTTAATAAGAGACTTTATCCACCTTCCAAAAATGGCTATGGAACCAAGCTAATAATAATTGTGTGCACCCTATGAATCTGCCCTCACCGGCTCTTCTGCACGGATTCAAAGATCTAAACGTCTCGGCTAAGATCGCAGGAACAGGTGTGACCCTTCTATCAAGTCGGTAGAAGAGATCCGAGACTACCTCATCTACATATCCCAATGCCCTAGGGAAAACCATTAACCCATAGATGCTCAAAGTGAAAATGTCAACTCTCCTCTTTGTATCAGGATGTACTAAAATCAAATCCCTCAAAATCCTCCATGAGATGAACTTGCACTCACTTTTTTTTTGATCCTTGTTGCGACCCACTGTTCACTCATCCCTGTAATATTCATCATCTTCTTTAAAAAAGTTGGGCTACAAACGGCTTTAATATAGACCTTGTCAACTTAAACCTTCGGGCAATGAAGTAAAGCCGTATATTCTTCTATAGTGGGTACCAAATCTACCCCCCAAAGGTAAAACAGCTATAGGTAGGATTCCAATACTGAGTGAGGGCCCAGAATAAATGCTCATCTATATTAATGTCAAGTAAGTGAGGCAAATCCCCATAATTCCCATAGAACAACCGCTTAGTCTCTTCATCCCACTGGTCCCATATTTCATTTAATTCCCGAAGATTATTTTACGTTACACTGATGCGAGTGTAATCACATAACTCCAATGTATATCCCTCGGCTAGGTTGTCCCCTTTCCTAACTACATTTGCTCTGACCATATTCGGACGGCCACATTATCCTCTACTTTATCAAAGAATTCATTCTCCATGACAAGCTTCCTAAATTAGAAATCGAATGTGAGTCGACACCTCTTTAAAATGAAATTAGATGCAATTACAATAAAATGCAACAAGTTAGTATCATGTACCAGAAATAAAATTCAAAATATGCGGAAAAGCAACACAGCACCTTTATGGGTGATTGCTAGGGTTTGGCATAGCTTTACCTAGGGTAAGTTCCTAGGGCTCTCTATTTGTGGTTTGGCTCTAAAACAAGGGTTCCTAAACTAGCAGATTCCTTGATCCTCACCCATTATAGGCTCATATGGACAGAGTTCGATTCAGGGGAATACATTTCCCTATGGTTGCACGAAGGTGAAAACCTCACGAAGACATACGTACGAATGTATCCCAAAAGCAATCCACTATCCTACACGGAAGTGAAAACCTCACGAAGGAGTAGCTTCTCATTCTCACTTAAAGGTGTGACCACTACGGTCATGCAATATGATGCAAATGTATCCTAGATACTTGAATCATAACAAACATATACGATGGAAAAAAAAGTCAAAATCAAATTTTAATTTTCAATAAAAGGACATTAATCAATGAATTCTACGGCTTGACTCTCTTATTGGTATCCCCAGTGGAGTCGCCAAGCTGTCGAAACCATTTTTTTGTTTGAAAATGGGCCGACTTTAAAAAGAAAAACGGAGTAGCCACCAATCCTTTTGAAGTGTGATTGGGCCACTTTTGAAAATGTTTTGGTCTGCGAATTTTAGAAAACGGGTTCGGGAGTCAGTTACGCATGAGGAAGGATTAGCATCCTCGCAACGCCCAAAATTGGTACCTTATTGATTGATCAATGTCCTAATATTGAAAATTGGAAAAGATTTTAAAATATGGATCATTTGGAAAATGTTTGGGTAATTCGAATTAGATATCGAAGTTCTCTTGTTCCGAAAGGATGAATTATCACATCCATCACGTTAGGATATGATGTTTCAAACCTTTGACACCAAGATCACTTCATGATCTCCAAAATTCAGGCATTGTCATTGTAAAAGGGGTATTTCATTATTTGGCCAAACGAAAGAACCGAAACCCAACACTTTAGGGCACGATTCCTCCAAATTTCCAAACATGAAATATTGCCTTATTTTGAAGTTGGAGGAAACACAATCAGAACTTTAAAAAGAATATTTAGTCCTTTGGACGAGCGAAAAATTGAAACACAGCACGTTAGGGCACAATTTCTCAAAACTTCCAAGCACAAAATATTGCATTGCTTCTAATTTTAAAATAGGCACAGTCTTAAAGGATATTTAATGATTTGGCCAAGGTAAATCAAAATCCAAAGACGTTAGGGCACGATTCCTTGAATTTCCAAACATAAAACATTACCTTATTTGAAAAAACACGGTCAAAATCCCTAAAGGATATTTGTCATTTGGACAAACGAAAGAATCGAAACCCAGCACGTTAGGGCACGATCCTCAAATTTTCGACCACCAAATATTTCCTTTATTTTTAAGAAAACATTTTTATGAGTTTGGAAAGATGTGGTAAAAGAAAATAAGATAAACAATAGAATTGATAACAAAGAAAATGATAAATAATAATGAAAGTAATAGGAAAGATAACCCACTAGCCATAATAATACGAGAAACCATGATAATAATAATACTAGTAATAGTAATAAAACATATAAAATTAATAATAAAAGTAAGGAGGAAAAAGTAGTAATAAGATGATATAATTGTAATATAACAATAATAAATATAGTATAGTAGTAATATATATAGATGTAAAATAATAGGGATAATAATAAAATAATAGTTGGAATAGTAAAATACATAACTATAATATTAAAATAATAACATTAACGGCAGTAGAATAATAGATATGATAAATATAATATATGATTTTAAAATAAAAGTTTAAGATAAACTATAATAGTAAATATAATAGGAAAATGATTGTTAATATACACAAGAATAATAATGAAAGTAAAGGCAATATACCTAGCAAATTAATAATATAAACATAAAAACTCAAATCAAATCATTTAATAGTAAAAAAATTAGATTTAATAGTAATGGTAAATTAAAATAAGAGTTATAGCGAAGTAATAATAATAAAAGCAATAATAATATGATAATATAAAAATAGTAATAAAAGTCATAGTAATATTAAAATAATTAGTATAATTTAAAAAAATAATTAATTTGTAAACGAATTAAAAATAGGGGTTAAACTGAATCAAAAATAGAAAATTTGGGCTAAATTTAAAACAAATAAAGATAAAGGGGGTAAATTGAAAAACATGCTCAACCTAGAGGGATTGAAAAAGCAAATACTCCCTCCCTCAAAACGCGCCATTACCGGGAGGACCAGATCGAAACAAAAAGAAAATTATAGGGCCAAATTTAAAAATAAAAAAAATGGAATGGGCGCGATTGAAACAACGGCGCGCACTGGAGGGACTAGCCACGCAAATTACCACAATCGCGCAAGACCCCCCTTTTTTCTTTACACGGCACCGTTTTTATAATGTAAAAATATAAAAAAAAACTTTCATTTCTTTCTCTTTAGTAGATAGCAAAAAAAAAAGATTCTTTCGTTTCCTTCTGTTTCAAAAACCAAAACCCAAAATCCTCCTTTTATTATTCTTTAGGGTTCACCCCTTTTGCAGCGAGCTTCCCCTCGTGCGCACCAACAATGGCGGCCGGAGGAACAGAGGTAAGATCCCTTCGATTTTCCTTTCTTTTGTACTTTTCCGTTTCGATATATACTGTAGTAGTTTTTTAAAAGCAAAAAAAATGGAAAGATCCCAAAACAAAATCCAAAACGAAAAATAAAATGAAAATATATATAAACCTTCTTTGCACTTTTTTGCTAACAATTTGCTGTAGTGTTGCTCCCATATTTTAAAAAAAAAAACCTCCCTATTACAAATTTGCTTTGGCTTTTTATAGCATGATTTACAACTATCTGTTTGCACATTTGCAGGTGCGTGGTGACTCATATCTCTGACGTGGAGTCGTGGATCAGTGCACGTCATGAGAGGACCGTGTCTTGCGCGCGAGGACTATCAAGGATCGGAGTAGTTATGGCGCTAGTAATTCTGAAAACCCCTAAGGTTTTTCGTTTTCTGCTTCATTTCTTTGGGCCATTGAGCTTCGTTTTGGGCTCTGTTAAAAAAATAATGGGCCATGGACTATTTTGGATTTTATTTTTTGTTTATTTTGAATTTTTTCTGGTATGGTATTGGGCTTGGGTAAGGTTAGAAAATTGGGCCTTACAATATTTAAATTTTTTTATTGCCTAACAATAAAATATTACAAAAAAGTCACCTAAGTAATTATGTTTGGTTTTTTAGTTAAATTTCGTTATTCATCATTCACTTTGGTAACATAGTAATATTAAAATTAGTATAATAATAAATTTAATTTTCAAATATTTACACATTGTCACAATTTAATCTTAATTCTTAAAATTATATTTTTAAATTTTTATTTTTTTTCTTTCTTTTCTCCCTATCTTTTATATTTTGCATCAAATTTTCATTGGCAACGTTTTTCAACTATGATCTTGCAAGCTAAATGTGCATTTCACAAGTCATGACCAAATCAACCCTCATATTTTTTAACTTTTTTTTTCTTTATTTCTCCCTATCTTTTATATTTTGCATCAAATTTTCATTTGCAATGTTTTTCGCGAACTAAATGTGCATTTCATAACTCATGACCAAATCAACCGTCATATTGTAAGGTCAAAATTTGAGTAAAATGAATTACTCAAAACATAATTTTTGTTTCTACTGCTTACAGTGCTAGAGTCAAAACAAGAACAAAAATTATACAACATAAACCATAAAAAGACATGTCATAGCCCAATTTTGCCCGGGGCAAATAAACCCATTTACCACAATCAAATAGACCCATAGCCCAATACAATTAAGACCCAAAAGCCCAATAGCCCTAAACTACTCAAACCAAACTAAAAAACCAATTAGCTCACTACAAACCCAAAACAAACTTAAACCCAACGGGCCTAATAGTCAAACTAGGGTTTCAGAAAAGTTGAAACCCTAGCCTTCGGCACATCTGCCCACTGCCGCCAACTGCTCCATGCCAGGCTTGCCACAGCCACTGTTAGAGCACCACCGACTCCTCCACTTGCGCCGAATACCTACAAGCAATGAATAGGAAAAGACATAGCATTTATCAAGTTGTAAAACAATGGCTATAAAAGCCGATCTAGTTTCATTTTTGAGGGGATTCGGCCCCTTTTTTTATCAATACAGAAACAAGATTTCAAGCAAAAAAACAAGAAAAAACAGCAACAACATTCGAAGGAAAGAAAGACAAAAAATTTTGTTAAGGTTTTTCTCTTATATTTTTCTTATTTTCGTATTTCAAATTCCTTTTTTTTATTATTCAAACACACATACATCCATATATATATTATAAAAATAAAAAAAATAAAAACTTTACATTTTGGGGCTCGACCGCCATGTATGGTGGCCACGGTGATTTGAGCCCGTGTATGAGCATGGCCGTAATCCTCCCCTTTCAAACCTACAGAGAAAAAAAGAAGGGTAAGATTTTTAAAAAAAAAAAAACAAGCAGCTCAAATGATTTTTTTCTAATTTTATGACCTTAAATAGCCCCTCAAAACGACGTCGTTTTGGGGCTGGCCTTTAATGCCCAAAACGATGTCGTTTTGCTCCAAACCCGCGCACGGACCCGACCCGCCTCAGGATCCGCCTTTTTTGCTTTTGGGTCTAATTACCCATTTGGTCCCTCCGCCCTTTTATGATTCTACAATCAGGTTTTTACTTTTTAAAATTCAACCCAATAATTTCATGCTGGTTCCACTTTAGTCCGTATTGAAACGCAGCGCGGCAAGGCCCGGGAAATTTACCCATTTGATCCTCTTTATTTCGCACGCATTTTAGTTCAATCCCTCTATTATTTATATTATATAATCTCCCCCTTAAACTTTCGTTTTTAGTGCAATTTAGCCCTTTTTTAACTATTTTTGTAATTTTTATCATTATTATTATCGATATTTTTATTACTATTAATTATTTACTATTATTATTATTTTATTATTACTATAGTATACTATTATTAGTATGACCTCTCTTGTTTTATTATTGATACCATTATTCATTTTTTATTTTTTATTACTTAATTATTGTCACTTCTATTATTTTGTTTTCATTATTATTATTACTATTATTTGATATTATTATTGTTACTATTATTATATCATTATTTATATATATCTATATGTATTTTTATTATTACTATTTATTAGTATTATTATCATTATTTTATTATCATTATCGTATTTATTTATTTACTAGTTTTATTTTATGTTTTGTTTTTCTCGTTGTTTTGCATATTATTATCTTTATTATATTTATTATTACTATCATTCCCATTAGTGTTATGTAACTATACTATTATTATCACTATTATTTGATATTATTCTCATTATTATTTTTAGTGTTATTATTAGTGTTTTTATACTTGATATATTTATATCTATATTTATTTTCTTAGTTTCATATTATATTATTAAACAAAATACATTCGTAAAATCATCATATTTCATTTAAAGATTTTTAAAATAAAGGCAATATTTTGTATTTAGAAATTGAGAACAAATTGCCCTAACGTGTTGGGTCGCGATTTTTGTTTAACTAAATAACTTAACATCCTTTAAATAAATTTTGTAAATCATGAGACGACTTTGGTTACGAGAGATTAAAATATCGTGTCCTAACGTCTTTGGATGTGATGTTTATATCCTTTCGTAACAAAGAAATCTCATGTTTTGACTCAAACCTCTATGCTTATTTTCTTAGTTTAATGCGACATCGTACATTTTGTAAAATCACTACATTTCATCTAAAGGTCTTAAAATAAGGCGTGGTTTCGTATTTAGAAATTTGGGGAATAGTGCCCTAACGTGCTGGGTTGCGATTTTCCATTTGACTAAATAACCTAACATCCTTTTCAACAAACTTCGTAAATCATGAGATGACTTTGACCAAAATATCATGTCCTAACGTGCTGGATGTGATGTTTGTATCCTCTCAGAACATAAAAAAATCTCAAATTCCAGCCCAAATTATCCAAACATTTTAAAGGATCTGTTTTCTGAAATCTTTTCAAATTTCTGACATTAAGACATCGAATAATCAATTTGATACCAATTTTGGGCGTGACAAGGGTGCTAACCCTTCCTCGCACCTAACCGACTCCCGAACCCGATTTTCAAAACTTCGCAGACCAAAAACACTGTTTTAGTAAACCAAAACGTTTTATTAAAACAAAAGTGATCCGATCACACCAAATAAAGATCGGTGGCGACTCCCCGTTTTATTTTCATTTTTAAAACCAAAGTCGATTTCTATTTTTTTCCAAAAAAATGGTTACGACAGCTTGGCGACTCCGCTAGGATTTCAAATAAGAGAGTCAAGCCACGAGTTGATTACTTCTTGTCTTTTTGTCAAAAATTGAAAACTTGGTTTTAATATACGATCCTTTCTTTACATTTCATCTGCTTTATGTTACGATCTTCATCATTGTATTCCTATTCCCTTTATTTGCTTCAAGCTTTTGAAATCTTTGCACATTCCATTGCATGACCGTCGTGGTCGCACCTTTTAAAGTGGGAATGAGAAACTACTCCTTCGTGAGGTATTCACCTCCGTGTAGGATAGTGGATCGCTTTTGGGATACATCCGTACCTATGTCTTCGTGAGATTTTCATCTCCGTGCAGTCATAGGGAAATGTATTCCCCTAAACTAAACTCGGTCTATATGAGCCTATAATGGGTGAAGATCGAGGAATTTGCTAGTTCAAGTACCTTTACTTTAGAACTAAACTGCATATAGCGAACCTTAGGAACCCACCATAGGTAAAACCATTCCAAACCCCTAGTAGTCACCCAGATAGGTACTTTATTCTGCTGTTTATTTCTCTTGTGCTAACGTGTTTCTTTTGTTTTAATTGTATTGCATCGCATCATCTTAGAAAGAAGGTGTTGATTCATATTCGATTACTAAATAAAAGAGTTTGTCATAAGGAAATGTGTTACTTGATAAAGTGGATTATAATACGATCGTTTGAACATAGTCCAGGTAAACAACGAGAGGACTGATAGCCCGCAGAAGAATACAAGACTTTGTCCGAGGATTCAAGCCGACAAAGATTATTCAAGAGTCATCATAAAAGAAGCTTATGAACTTCACGGAGGATAAGTGAGTGAAGAGGTACGGCCTAGACCAAGCAAAAAGGAGCTAGAAGAAGCATCTATTGGGAAAGTTCATGGGACACGACCATAACATCCGGATACGAAGAAGAGGATTGGTGTTTTCACCTGGACTATGAGTACAAAGCCGTATACGCAATCTGTTTTATGTAAAGAAATGTATTTTCTAGAAAAGTTCTTCTAGTGGAATTGAATTTATAATCAACGCCTCTTTTTGCATTTATTCCATGCATTTGAATTGCATCACATCATATTCATTTAAGTCCACAGAGAGAGCCTAATTAGTTAAAATTAATACAGAGAGAGAGAGAAAAGGAAAATCTAGAAACTGAGCACCATTACGATGCGCGTGCCAAGACAAAGAAAATGGATTAAAGATTTGAACAATTCTAGAAAGACCTGTAAGACCAGATGTAAGAGCAAATGGAAAAACTCCAACAAGAGATGAGGGACCAGATGTTGAAGGCTCAAAAGAACATGATGGCTCAAATGGCCCAAATGCTGAGTGGGGAAATGGACAAAGGAAAATGTCCCATGACAATTACAGGAGAAGGGAGTGAAGGCATTCCTCTGGGTTTTACCTCACCACATGCGCCAGCACAGCCTGAAGAGTATCCCCAAAGGCCATCTGTCACGATTAGGCCTCAACAAGGGCAATATGATATTAGACCGCCCACGAACTCCTACGTTGGCTTAGGATCCAATCCAAGAGATAGCCTAGCCAGTCCTGTTATTTCTAATTTGAATATAGTAGAGAGGGACGGGCAAGAGTTGAATCCTCGAGGCAATTAGAGGATCGTTGTAAATGGTTAGAGTAAAAGTTTAAGGCTTTGGAAAATACCGATCATCACCATGGTATTGACGTAAAAGACTTGAGTCTGGTTCCAGATTTGATGCTTCCTCATAAGTTTAAGATGCCAGAATTTGATAAGTACAATGGGACCAGCTGCCCTGAAGCCCACATCACTATGTTCTGTAGACGGATGACTGGCTATATGAACAATGATTAACTTTTGATTCATTGTTTTCAAGAAAACTTAGTGAGGGCGGCGTCTTGATGGTATAATCAACTCAGCCGTGCTAATATTAGTTCTTGGAGAGACCTAGCACAAGCCTTCATGAAGCAATACAATCATGTCATGGACATGATGCCTGACAGAATCACTTTACAAAACATGGAAAAGAAGTTAAATGAAAGCTTCAGGCAATACAAACAATGATGGAGAGAAGTTGCCATGCAAGTTCAACCACTTCTACTAGAAAAGGAGACTACCATGCTTTTCATCAACACCCTGAAAACTCCTTTCATCACCTACATGATAGGGAGCACCACCAAGAGCTTTACTGATATAGTAATGGCAGGAGAAATGATTGAAAATGCCATAAGGGGTGGCAAGATTGAAGTAGGGGAAAGCACTAGAAGGTCTGCTCCTAGAAAAAAGGATGATGAGGTGAATAATACGAGTACATACAACCAAGGGTACTCAAAGGCAATTACTATTAGCCAGCCAAAAGTAATTATTGCTGAGCAACAAGGGTCGGTAAGACAGAATCAGGCGCAAGGCAAAACTTTGAAAAGTTCTAATTTACGCCAATCCCAATAACGTATAAGGAGCTATATTAAAGATTATTCGACGCACATGTGGTGTCCCCATTTTATCTAAAGCCGTTACAGCCCCCATATGCTAAATGGTATGACCCAAACGCTCAATGCAACTACCATGCGGGAATAATGGGCCACTCAATTGAAAATTGTACTACGTTTAAAAAGTTGGTAGAAAGGTTCATTAAAATGAGGATTGTGAAGATCGATGATTTATCAAAACCTGACCACTTTGACAAGGCAGTAAATGCAATAATTGAATGAGGAGATAACCAAGTTGTGACTCCTTGAAGAAATCAAAAGTGAAGAGGGAACCGAGGAACAAAGTTTTCAAGCCTTTACATACATGGGAGAATTTTGAATAATGGGACTGTGAAGGGTTCCCTATATTTTAGCTAATCTAGAGTAATATTTAAAACATGCTTGTTGCTTTAGGCCTAGAGGAAATAAGAGTCCTTTTGTGAAATAGGCTTGTGTCCAGAATTGTATTTCAATAAAATGCACCTTCCTAAATAAGTATTTTCATGCTTCACATTTTTCATTTTTCATTCATGTCCATATCATATGAATTATCATCCTTAGAATCATTTATTCTTTGGATTTTCTGCCTTCATACCCATAATGGGGTCCCCAGATATCAATGACATGAGCAACACTATTACCGACTCCCTTTTTAGTGAGATATGTATTTAGAGGATCTAAGGACTTAGAAGATGACAGAGATTGCAACTTATTTCTTAACTTGTTAAGAATGGTATATCCTACCTTACGAAGTGTCAGTGGACACTACGAGCTAACGAATGAGATGAAGAGGGAAGCTTAGCTCACCGCAGGAATAAGACAAGACATCATTGAGTTATCTCCAAGAATTCAAAGATGTTTTCGCATGATCGCATCAAGACACGCCTAGGCTACTTGAAACGTAGGTATGCTGGTAAGATTGGTGTCTAAAGAACCCATGTTAATGGTCCTACAACGGCCAGCCTAATTGAGAGGTTCGAGCTACTGGTTTATCAATAAAGGGAAATTGCAGCGATTACGCTGTAAATGCCAAATTGAGAAAGTCAAGACCCATGTGCCTCCTCCATTTTTCCTATATGTGAGGCATAGGTGTTACGAGGCCAATCTCACCAAAAGCATCTAGTCGACACCAATTCATCTTCATGATTATCAATTGCTTCACTGAGAGGGTGAAGGTCGCTTCATATGCCAAAGTTACAAAGTCAGCAGTCATCAAATTCAAATTCAAATTCAAATCCAAAAAAAAAGAAAGAAAAGAAAAAGAAAGAATAGTGGAAATAAAGAATGCTAGAAAGAAACATGTTTAACGTGATTGCACAAATTTACAATCCATTCAAAAATCAGACACCATATCAATGTACAGCAAAGGCAGTCAAAACCATTCAAATTTTTTGAAAAATGACTGATATTTATAAAAGTTGGCATAGAGAAGTTACCATTTACCTTCTATGCTTTGTGAACATTGACCACCTTCACCGGGGCAACGTCTTTCTCGTTGGTTCACAAAAGAGGAGCAATTGTTGGAAGTTAAGATTCTTTTCTCCAAGTTGGATGAAGCAGAATGTCTACAGTAAGCTTCATTGAAAATATTCATGGTCGAATTTACCAAAAATGGATGATACGGGCTTATGACAAAAAGGTTCACTCAAGAGAATTTCAGGAAGAGGACCTAGCATTAAGAAAGATTCTTCTTATCCAAAAGAACTCCAAAGAAAAAAGTAAATGCCTTATACAGCAAAGAAGGCCTATTATTGGGAAACATAGGTGTTAACCAAGATGGATGGCAAGGACCTGTCCAATCCGGCGAGTTCAAATTCGATAAAAGAGGTTTGTCAAAAAAACACACAAAAAAAAAAACACAAAAAATGAAAAAACACGAAAAAAGAAAAGAAAAAAAAAAGGAGAGGCCAAGGCGAAAACCCGCAAAGGGCGCTTTGAGACCAAAGGGTATTTGAGTTGAAAACCCAAAAAGGGCAGCTCAAAATTTTGATCAAAAGTAGGGCATACAGTAGTCTTGCTACGCTCGAAGAAGTATGTTACGTCTTGGGGCATCGACAAAGTACTCTGGATCCCCTAAACACATATTAAGCTCAAAATGGTCCTCAAGAAGTTTGGGCAGAGAAGCTCAGGCTGCGATATCTGGGGCACCTAGTTTCCATTTTACCCATTTTGAATTTGCTATCTTAAATTACCTTATTTGTTCCAAAATACCTTACCAATAAATTTCTTCCTTGAATGCATTTGCTATTCTTGATTAACTTATTTGTTTCGAGCTATGCTCTCAATTAGTTTCCTTCTTGTCCATTGTTGCGATATTTTTCAAGCATTTTGCATTAAAATAATGATTAGTAGACTAATAATACTTTCATAAAAGGAGTTTTGCATATTACTCGAAGCTTCGAATAATATAAGGACTCAAATAGACGATTGTTTAGAATTCACCAAGCTTAAGGTTTGGAAATATTGGAGAAAGATGATTATCTCTTTAGACCTTTTATTGGTTGAACAAAAAGATAAGGCATTTTGTCAATAATACCACCTTGACAAATAACGAGTAATGTCAATCTAACTATACAAGGGGATCATTCTCAAGAAAAAAATGATACTCTGCATTCATGCACATATCAGGCATATACATCTGGTCATGACACCCAGAGAATGGAAGGTGTAGTAGACCAAATTGATTGAATAAGTTATGAATTCTATACCCCTGAGTCATAGTGGGATGGGAGGAAACAAACGTTATTCTCCTGAAGTTGCAGTGAGAGGTACAAACTTTATGTCCCAGAATGTACAGTGGAAGAGACTTTGAAATCACAGCGGGGCAAGCTTGTTGAGCAGAATATGATCGTTTCTTTGGGTTTTCTATCAAAGATACTGGCTGAACGAGAAAGCATGATAACACATCAGTGAAAGAACCTTGATGAACTACGAGTAATGACGACCCTAAGCATTTAAAAAGGGATCATTTCATTTTGCATTCATACATCATCATTCAAAGCACGTTTAGTTAGGAGCATTCGACTTATTGCATCTTAATCATCATAAAAAGACCATTCTCATGACATTCTGCATTCGTGCAAATATCGTCCATTGTATCCTAATCATTATCATTCTCATGACATTCTGCATTCATGCAAATGTCATCCATAGTCATTTAGTTAGGAGCATTCGATTCATTCTGATCATTGCATCCTAATCATTGTAAAAAGACCATTCTCATGACATTCTGCATTCATGCAAGTGTCATCCATAACACATGTAGTTAGGAGGCTTTGAGTCATTCCAATCATAGTATCCTCATCATTTGCATGAGCATAAGCACATAAAATTAATTCTACAGGACAGGTTCCTCAAAGAACGGTTAGCAAACCAAAAAGTTCAGATTTTGTTCCCTAAAGAGGATATTGGAGCAGACTGAAGATTGAAGTCTTCTTGAAGATAGTAAGAAAGCAAATTGGAAAGTTCAGATTTTGTTCCCTAGAGATGATAGTGGAGCAGACTAAAGATTGAAGTCTTCCTGAAGATAATAAGGAATCAAATTGGAAAGTTCAGATTTTATTCCCTAGAAATGATAGTGGAGCAGACTAAAGATTGAAGTCTTCCTGAAGATAGTAAGGAAGCAAAATTGGAAAGTTCAGATTTTGTTCCCTAGAGATGATAGTGGAGCAGACTGAAGATTGAAGTTTTCCTGAAGATAGTAAGGAAGCAAATTGAAAAGTTTAGATTTTGTTATCTAGAGATGATAGTGGAACAGACTGAAGATTGAAGTCTTCTTGAAGATAGTAAGGAAGCAAAATTAGAAAGTTCAGATTTTGTTTCCTAGAGATGATAGTGGAGCAGACTGAAGATTGAAGTATTCCTGAAGATAGTAAGGAAGAAAAATTGAAAAGTTCAGATTTTGTTCTCTAGAGATGATAAGACTAAAGATTGAAGTCTTCTTGAAGATAGTAAGGAAGAAAATTGGAAAGTTCAAATTTTGTTCCCTAGAGATGATAGTGGAGCAGACTGAAGATTGAAGTCTTCCTGAAGATAGTAAGGAAGCAAAATTGGAAAGTTCAGATTTTGTTCCCTAGAGATGATAGTGGAGCAAACGGGAGATTGAAGTCTTCCTGAAGATAGGAAGGAAGCAAATTGGAAAGTTCAGATTTTGTTCCCTAGAGATGATAGTGGAGAAGACTGAAGATTGAAGTCTTCCTGAAGATAGTAAGGAAGCAAATTGGAAAGTTTAGATTTTGTTCCCTAGAGATGATAGTGGAGCAGATTGAAGATTGAAGTCTTCCTGAAGATAGTAAGGAAGCAAACCAAAAAGTTCAGATTTTGTTCCCTAGAGATGATAGTGGAGCAAACTGGAGATTGAAGTCTTCTTGAAGATAGTAAGGAAGTAAATTGGAAAGTTCAGATTTAGTTCCCTAGAGATTATAATGGAGCAGACTGAAGATTGAAGTCTTCCTGAAGATAGTAAGGAAGCAAATTGGAAAGTTCATATTTTGTTCCCTAGTGATGATAGTGGAGTAGACTGGAGATTGAAGTCTTTCTGAAGATAGCAAAGAAGCAAAAGTTCAGATTTTGTCCCCTCGAGATGGTAGCGGAGCAGATTAAAGATAGTAGGTCTGTCATTCTTAATGTTGTAGGAGCAGATTGAAGATAGCAGGTCTGGCATTCTCGATATTGCAGGAGTAGATCGAAGTTAGCAAGTCTGGAATTCCTGATGTCGCAGGAGCAGATCGAAGACATCAAGCCTGGTCTCCTTGAAGTTGCAGCGGAGCAAATTGAAAATAGCAGATTTGGCTTCCTGAAGTTGTAGGAAATAGATCGAAAACATCGAGTTTTATCCCCCTGATGTTGCAGCGGAGCAGATAGAAGATAGTTAAACCTATCTCCCTAAAATTGCAGAGAGCAAATTGAAGCTATAAGTCCTATCTCACTGAAGTAACGGTGGAGTGGATCGAAGCGACAAGATGCGGTGGACCGAAATGAGGCTACCTAAAGAAAAGAGCACCAAAAAAGTTAAAGCCCAGTGAGACCGGGCAAAATTGGTCTTTCTTATGTCTTTGCTCTATTCCGTTACACGAAAATGAGCAAAGAGGGTACTGTCGTAGCCCAATTTTGCCCGGGGCAAATAAACCCATTTACCACAACCAAATAGACCCATAGCCCAATACAGTTAAGACCCAAAAGCCCAACAGCCCTAAACTACCCAAACCAAACTAAAAAACCAATTAGCCCACTACAAACCCAAAACAAACTTAAACCCAATGGGCCTAATAGTCAAACTAGGGTTTCAGAAAAGCTGAAACCCTAGCCTTTAAGATATCTCGCCTCGCCGCCAATCGCTCCATGCCAGCTTACACCGCCATTGTCGAGCACCATCGACTCCTCCACTTGCGCCGAATACCTGCAAGCAATGAATAGGAAAAGACATAGCATTTATCAAGTTGTAAAACAATGGCTATAAAAGCCGATCTAGTTTCATTTTTGAGGGGATTCAGCCCCTTTTTTTTTTATCAATACAGAAACAAGATTTCAAGCAAAAAAAAGCAAAAATAGCAACAACATTCGAAGGAAAGACAGAAAAAAATTTTGTTAAGGTTTTTCTCTTATATTTTTCTTATTTTCGTATTTCGAATCCCTTTTTATTATTATTCAAACACACATACATCCATATATATATTATAAAAATAAAAAATAAAAAAATTTACCTTTTCGAGGTCTCGATCGCCATGTATGTGTGCAGAGCTCGTGTGGCAGAGCATGGCCTAATCCTCCCTTTTCGCACTCTGAGAGAAAAAAAAAGGGTAAGAGTTTTTTTTTAAAAAAAAAAAAACAAGCAGCTCAAATGATTTTTTTCTAATTTTATGTCCTTAAATAGCCCCTCAAAACGACGTCGTTTTGGGATGGCCTTTAATACCCAAAAGACGCCATTTTGCTCCAAACCCGCGCACGGACCGACCCGCCTCAGGATCCGTGTGTTTTTTCTTTTGGGTCTAATTACCCATTCGGTCCCTCCGCCCTTTTATGATTCTGCAATCAGGTTTTTACTTTTTAAAATCCAACCCAATAATTTCATGCTGGTTCCATTTTAGTCCATAGTGAAACGCAGTGCGGCAAGGCCTTGGAAATTTACCCATTTGATCCTCTTTATTTCGCGCGCGTTTAGTTCAGTCCCTCTATTATTTATATTATATAATTTCCAACTTAAACTTCCATTTTTAGTGCAATTTAGCCCATTTTTAATTATTTTGTAATTTTTATTATTATTATTATCGATATTTTTATTACTATTAATTATTTATCGTTATTATTATTTTATTATTACTATAGTATACTATTATTAGTATGACCTCTCTTGTTTTATTATTGATACCATTATTCATTTTATTTCATTTTTATTATTACTTAATTATTGTCACTTTTATTATTTTGTTTTCATTATTATTATTATTATTTGATATTATTATTGTTACTATTATTATATCATTATTTATATATATTTATATGTATTTTTATTATTACTATTTATTAGTATTATTATCATTATCGTATTTATTTATTTACTAGTTTTATTTTATGTTTTGTTTTCTACCGTTGTTTTGCATATTATTATCTTTATTATATTTATTATTACTATCATTCCCATTAGTGTTATGTAACTATACTATTATTATCACTATTATTTGATATTATTCTCATTATTATTTTTAGTGTTATTATTAGTGTTTTTATACTTGTTATATTTATATCTATATTTATTTTCTTAGTTTCATATTATATTATTAAACAAAATACATTCGTAAAATCACCATATTTCATTTAAAGGTTTTTAAAATAAAAGCAATGTTTTGTATTTAGAAATTTGGGAACAATTGCCCTAACGTCTTTGGGTCGTGATTTTCCGCTTAACTAAATAACTTAACATCCTTTAAATAAATTTCAGTAAATCATGAGACGACTTTAGTTACGAGAGATTAAAAATCGTGTCCTAACGTCTTTGGATATGATGTTTATATCCTTTCGTAACAAAGAAATCTCACGTTTTGACTCAAACCTCTATGCTTATTTTCTTAGTTTAATGCGATACTGTACATTTTGTAAAATGACTACATTTCATCTAAAGGTCTTAAATTAAGGCAATGTTTTGTATTTAGAAATTCGAAGAATAGTGCCCTAACGTGCTGGGTTGCGATTTTCCGTTTGACTAAATAACCTAACATTCTTTTCAACAAACTTCGTAAATCATGAGATGACTTTGACCACGAGGGTTTAAAATATCATGTCCTAACGTGCTGGATGTGATGTTTGTATCCTCTCGGAACAAAGAAATCTCAAATTCTAGCCTAAATTATCTAAACATTTTAAATCCGTATTCTAAAATCTTTTCAAATTTCCGACATTAAGACATCGACTAATCAATTTGGTACTAATTTTGGGCGTGACGAGGGTGCTAACCCTTCCTCGCACGTAACAGACTCCCAAACTCGATTTTCAAAACTTCGCAGACCAAAAACACTGTTTTAGTAAATCAAAACATTTATTAAAACAAAGGTGATCCGATCACACCAAATAAAGATCGGTGACGACTCCCCATTTTATTTTCGTTTTTAAAACCAAAGTCGATTTTTATTTTTTTTTCAAAAAAATAATTACGGCAAGACAAATTACCAAAGATCATAAAAGAACCTCAAATTTCGATTGATATTATCTTTCCACTTAGAATTTAGTGAGTAACAAAGCTAAGTTTAGGCACTGGGAATCCTCCCTTTACTCTTCTTTACAAGACTTAGTCTAATTTGCTTAAGTTGTCTCCTATTCTAATCCATTTTCTTATTATAAAAAAGTCTCCTTTTTTTTTCTCGATCTCATCTTTGGTTTTCTTCAAGTATCTTGGATCTATGCAATATAGCTTAGGTTCTATGGCACCCCATTTTTTAGAGTTTCACATGATTATGAGCACATGATTTCCCCCATTAGCAAATCATAAGTATTAATACCTATTTTTTTCCCATCAACCTACATCCTCTTAAAAACCCTCATCATACTCTGTTAAACAAACACAAAATCCAAACTCTATTTATCAAACTAAAACAAAACCATCACAAAACCCGTGAAACCTTTTTAATAAAAAACCAAATAGAAACCAATAAATACTAAATATAAACCCACAAAAAGATTAAAAAAAAATCTGTTGAAATATATGGAGTAAGATGTACTTGAGGACGTTCTCACTTTCTTACCCACTGTGACACAAACAACTTTCCATATTTGTATAATTGGCAATTTATTGAACTAGATTTTTGGGCTAAGTTGAGATTGTGGATTATATCTAACCTATCAATGAAGATTATATCATTTGAAGAAACATATTTAGAGACTTAGATCGGGTAAAGTTTATCTAATCTCTTGGATCGAGGAAGTTGGATTGAATTGAAATGTTGAAGTCTTAGCCACCAATAATCCTTGTTTTCCTTTTTTTGTTATTATTATATTGTATTCGGCTAGTTTAGCTATTATTTAATAGGAATAGTGATAGATGTTTATTATGTTAGCAAATATTGAAAAACTCTATATAATTGAGAGACTTGTATAGGTTTATGTATTGATTAATTGAGAGCACTAAATCTGTTCAAGCAAGGAACATTATTTGTGTGAGTAAATTTGATTGTAAAACCTTTGTGTTATGATTTTACAAGCTAAGTGGTGAGAGTTTTAGTCTTCAAATATACAAATTTAAGTGAGGAAATTGTCATTGGGGTGCGATAGATTTAAGTTCACTTGTAAGTGTTTAAAGATAATGGATATTTCTCATTGAATAAGGCTCCGCAAATGTAACGAAACCGAACTATTTAAACAATCTTTATATTCCTTATTTTTGTTCTGTGTTTCGCAATGGTTGAAGAAGTGTTAACTTCCCCGATTACTTTGGCCAACACCTAGTTTGGAGGAAGAACCGAAGCATCCTTTCTTGTTCATTTTAGGCTAATTTGGTTTACGGAGTTCAAAACCATTGTTAGAGAATCTAAACGGTATAATCTTTTATTGAAGCAAGGAGAAAACGTTGTAAGAGTTAGATGACAATTGAACGATAAAGGTTTGAGATTAGAGGTAAGGATTTTTTAAGATTTAAGATGAAATCTTGAGGCTTTTGAGAGGTTTTCTTGGAAATTAAAGGAGGGATTCGAGAAAAGGGGAGGAGGAGGAGTTCATCGATGCCATTCTTTAGCCAAAGATGGCGTTGGAACTCTGACAGCAATAAGAGGCTGCAACAATTAGGTTTTTCTTTATTTAGAAAGAGACATTTTTGTTTAAAAATGAAATGAACTGAAGAAAAAGCAAAGGTTTTGTTTGAAATTAATAAAAGAAATTAGAATCAGAACTAAATAGAAACAGTGTGTAAATATTGAGTATTATTATTTTAGAATTATAATCAAATTTGCATAGTAAATATTGAGGGTAGTGAATAAAATTAGTAAATAAGATAAAATAATTAATTAAGCGATTATTTTATATCTTTTAAATATTTGGGATGACAAAAACAATAGTATTGCTGCTTTGTCATCTTATTCCCAAACCCAAAATATATAGGAAAATACCAGACTTTGGTTGGTTTTGAAAATATTTTTATTTTCATTGTTTGAAAATATTTTTCATTTTATAATATTTAAAATGAAGAAACAAGTTTGGTAAATTGAAATAAAATCTTATTTTGAAAAATAAAACAGGTTCTCTAATAGAAATAAAATTAAAAATTTACATTTATATGGACTTGAACTAGGTTCCATATTTAATATTAAAATGTTATTTTTCTTTTGAGTTTACAAGAGTTTAAATCAGGATTAATTATCTAAATTTCAAAACTCTTATTTTCATATTTTCCTTATAAAAGCAGTTTTAGAGAAAATAATAAAATAATTTTTATTTTCTAATTTTCACCTATTTTATTTTTCAAAATTTTTTCAATTTTAAAAACAAAAATGAAAATTATCTTCACTTCCTAAAACCAATCGCATGGCTTTAACTTACCTAATTGTAATTTTCTTATTTATTTATTTATCTAAGCCCGGTTTGAGTAAGACTAATCTAACCCCAAATGAAAGAAATTGTCGAATGACCGTTCCTAAAATAGGATGTAGAAATGAAATAAAGAAAAAAATTTATAGGCCCAACCCTTCTATTATTTGTAGCTTAATTTGGGCCCAAAACGGTCCAACTCCAAAACCTGGAAGATTTTTCGGTTTTGTTTGGTCAAGAAAAAAGGTCTCTTCGAAATCCGGCGGAAATTTGATATCTTCGCCGGTAAGCTAACCATCACCCCCTTCAGTCCCCCCTTGACTCCTCGGTTAACTCAACCGCCACTAACGGCGCATTTAAGCTAACACCGTCGCCTTACCTCTATAAAAAAATGCATTCTTTACAGCGAATATTTGGATTCGACCTTTGTCGCCTATCGACCACCTCCCGTGTTTCTCGCCAAATTTGTTCTTTAAAGAAGATGAATCCTTCCCGGAAACCTATTTCCAGCTCTTCCGATTATTCTTCAGTGAGTTGTCTAGTCTCTAAACTAATTTATATTTATACAGATTTTTGATCAAATTTTACTTGTAAAAAGATTGCTAGGATAATTACTGGTTTATTTTATGATTTATCTGTAATGGCTTCTTCTTTTTTCTTGACTGTGTTGATTACTTTGAGTGGAATAATTGAAAATTATTTGGGTTTGTTTTATAAACAACAGTTTACTGCTCAAAACCCTTTTGGCAATGAATCTGCTGCTGAAGAAACAACTCAATCTTCTGGGGCGAAAATTATGAATGAGAAGCAATTTCGGTGTGAAGAAAACTTTCCTCCTTTGTCTGTTAATATTGGTTCCAGTTCTAAAGGTAGGAACTTCAATAAATGGGGAAAAAGGACTGATTCAGGATTGGAAATGAGGCAGGAAGCTGTTAATTCTTCTGAATTTGAAGGAATTGCAAATGCTGTCAGCCTGCAGGAAGAACATTCTTTGCTTAATAGAAGCAGAACTGGGATTAATTCGGGATTGCAGTCGAGTCATATGACTGTTAATTCATCTGAACATGAGGACAGTGTAAATGTCCCAAGCCTGCAGGAATATGAACACGAGGGAATTGCGAATATTGCACGCCGTTCTTTGCCTCGCCATTTTGGACAGAAGAAGGTTTATCCTAGTGGTGTTGTAAAAAAATCCGAGGGTTTGCCTGTGATTGAAAGATTCAATATATGCCTACCTGGATTTAGAGATATCGAAATGCGAGAAGTCCTAAGACCTGGAATGGTGTTGTTGAAACATTATATGTCCCTTCGTGAACAGGTTTTTCCTTGAGGCTTAGTTTTGATTCGATTTTCTTTCTTGGTTGAAAATTAGATTGATCTGAAAATTGTCACTTGTATCTTGATTTTTCAGATTGATATAGTCAAGACTTGTAATACACTTGGCGAAGGCCCTGGGGGATTCTATAGGCCAGGCTACAAAGATGGAGCAAAACTTAGACTTCACATGATGTGTCTGGGAATGAACTGGGATCCTCGGACAAGAAAATACAATAAGCAACATCCCGTTGATAATTGCAAGCCACCTGACATTCCGCTTGGATTTCGACTTCTGGTTCAAAGAGCAATCAAAGATGCACATTGCCTTATCGAGAAGGAATCTGATATGGTCAATCCAGAAGATATACTTCCTTCAATATCTCCGAACATCTGCATTGCAAACTTCTATTCAATACATGGCCGACTTGGCCTCCATCAGGTCTGTTCTTTTACTCTCGGCTTAAGCATTTGTTAGTTCCAAGAACATACTGCTGGATGCTTTCACCGTGGGGGTTTGTTGCATAAAATTTGGTCCTAAAGATTTCCAAATAATGTTCAGACATTCTTGGGATTTGTCACCAGTGTTGAAGTTCTTTACTAATATGAATGAGAGAAGAACTTCATTTTTATTAACCAAGATAAGATTTACAAGAGTAGCAGCATGTATATTTAAAGAGAAGGAAACCTAGTAGTTTCAACCAACTAATGATTAAGCGATAGTTAACCTACAATGAAACTTTAACGTAAACATAACGTCGTAACTAACATGCTAACATTCTCCCGTTTTGTTCTTGTTCAAGCTTTGACGTTGTTGTTGAAGCGATACTTGTAAATTCGATTCAAACAGTTTGGTGGTATCGGTTTGGTTAGAACATCGACAACTTGTTTTGAGGATGGGACATAGTTAACTTGCGTATCCGTCAAGTACTTTCTCCCTAACAAAATGATGATCAATCTCAACATGCTTAACCTTTGCATGATGAGTGGGGTTATGACGATCGTCACGGTTGATGTATTGTCACACCGGATCTTTGGTGTTTGAGTCGATGATACTCCAATTTCATGGAGGAGTTGCTTGACCCATAGAAGTTCAGAGGCTTAGCGAGGCTGCGATATTACTTCCGTCGACGACCTGAACCATACCGCTTGCTTCTTTGAGCACCATTTGCCAAGGTATACTACATAACTTTGTTGTTGGCTTAGATCCTCCATCGACGATGCCCGGTCGACATCCGAGTAACATACAAGTGCACACTCTCCCAGGACAAGTGTAAACCATGATCAATCGTGCCAATGAGGTAACGGCACCCGTTTGACGGCTTTCGGTGAGCTTGGGGTGATTCATATCTTGACTAAGTTTGTTGACACAAACGACAAATCGGGCGTGTGATGCATATATATTGCAACATCCCAATGGTCCTTCGATAAAGTTGAGCATCCGAAAGAGGAGTGGGTTCAATGGACTCATTTAACACGGGATTGATAACCATGGGAGTGGGTGTTGACGCCCCTAGCATTTCTAGCTTTTGGTAAGAACATCCGTGATATACTTCTTTTGGCTTAGAAGCGGAGCCTTTGGGCGTAGGTACGACTTCTATGCCTAAGAAGAAGTTGAGAGAACCCATATCTTTGAGAGCAAATTTTCGGTTGAGTTGAATAACAACATCATCAACATCTGTGTTGGAACCTCCAATTAAGACAATATCATCGACATACGCCATTAAGAGCAGCATATTGTTGCCAGACCCTCGAATAAAGAGAGATGAGTCAGCTGTTGAAACTCGAAAACCAAGTTGATAAACTAGAAACTGTTTGAGCGTGTGAAACCACGCTCGTGGAGCTTGTCTCAACCCATAGAGAGCTTTCGGGTTTACATACGATCGTTGCCCATTGTCACTGGAACTTCAAACCCGGAGGTTGGATCATGTAGATGTCTTACATCGAGGAGCCGTTGAGGCGCATTGTTCACATCTAGTTGGCGAAGCTTCCAACCTTTCATAACAAAGAAGAGCGAGGATGGTACGAATGGTGGGGCTTTAACAACGGGCTATAAGTTTCACGAAAATCGATACCAAAGATGTTGTGAAAAACCCTTTGCCACAAGCACGGCCTTGCGTCGATCAAGAGTACCATCGACTTTCTTCTTGACTTTAAATGACCACTTACGTACCAATGGCTTTTCGACCCGGCAGGTAGGGTGCATGAGTCCATGTATTGTTACGACGCAGCGCTTGCGATTCGTTGTGCTTTCTTTCCATTCTTTACTAAGCATGGCTTCATGTATATCAACGGAGTGTCTTTTGAAGAGCCAACAACACTGCTAAGGTAAGCTTTAGGTTTGAATATTCCATTTTTGCTACGAGTAACCATGGAATGATTGTTGTAAGTTGGTGGCAATTGTGGTGGTGACGTTTCTGGTATAGGTGGGACGGTAATGGATGCTATTGGGTATTCATGTGTAGGAGAAGAAGACATATGGTTTGATGTAGTGTTAGGTGAGGAAGTATTAGTGGTAGGTGGGGATTGTCTTTCAACAAAAGTGGGAGTAGGTGTATGGGAAGGGTGGACACGTCGTGGAGGTGTTTTATTGGGTGGAGGGTTAGTGTCTTGATTTGACAACAGGATAGGTAATTTTGAGCTTGTTGAATGGGTGGTGGTGGTGGGCTGAGAAATAAAGTATTGGTTGTTTTGAAAAGGAAAAGTTGACTCATGGAAAGTGACATGTGATGTGATGTAGGTACGGCCACTTTTATCTTGGCATTTGTAGCCTTTATGTTGTGAAGAATAACCCAAGAAAATGCATGGGGATGACCTAAACTGAAGCTTGTGTTTGTTGTAAGGCCTTAGATTTGGAAAGCATAAGCATCCAAAGGCAGCATGAAGAGCTATAGTCGTGGTTTGTGGAGCAGTTTTTCATGAGAGAGGTATTTCCTAAAGGAGTGAGGAGTCTGTTGATCAAATGGATTGCGGTCTTAGAATGCATCATTCGATAACTCACGAGCATTGGCGTCAAGGCTAGCATGGTAAGGCCAACTTCAACAATTTGTCGATGTTTTCTTTTAACTAAACCATTAAAGCGAGTTATAAGGCGTGAAACACGATGCAAAATGCCTTGTTGGTTTAAGTACCCGTGGCATTGAAACTCTCCTCCCCATCGGTTTGTAATGCAACCAATTTATACCCAAGTAGTCTTTCAAACTAGTCTATGAAGCATGAGAAAAGTATTATAGACTTGGACTTTTGTTTTAAAAATACAACCAAGTATATCTAGTATACGATCAAGAACGATAACATAACATAATGTGAAAGCCATTCGACATGATTGGGTGGCCCCAGGACATCTCTGCTGCTACTAATCGAAGAATTTGGCTATATTGATCAACGAGCTAGGCATAGGGAGCTTGTGTTCTTTACCGGTGACATGCATCGCAAGGAATAGAATCTTTCCCATTATCACATTGTATTTTGCAAGCACGGAGGACTTTGGCAAGCGCAGTGTTGCAAGGGTGACCCAAACGTGAATGCCATATAGTAAAGGTATCTTGGTGTTGTTGTAAAACACTTTGGTGAGGCTGTAGTCGACTATGTCGATTGGGCGTAGGTAAATGAAGTTTGTACAATCCATCATGTAGAGAGCGCCAAGTAGAACCTCCTTGGTTTGTAGATCTCGAACACAGCCTTTATTTAGGGAAGAACTCAAACATCACCCGATTGTCCGAGTGAATTTGGACACGATAGGAGATTTTGGTTATACCAGAACTAGCAAAGAAGTGATTTCATAAGCAGTGGTCTTGAGCGAGTAAGTAGAGAGGATTGACCATTACACATAATGGTGAAAGCGAGCCATTACCAACAAATACTTTACCTGGCCCTTTGTATGAGGTACTGTCACCTAGAGAGGTAGCTGAGTTGGTGAGGTGATGAGTTGCACCTGAGTCAGGGTACCAAGCACTATCTCCAACCAGATCAGACGTTGCCATATAATTCTGTGAGGGTGGCGATGTTGGTGCAAGAGACTGTGTGTGTGAAGGAGGAGCAACAGAAGGGTTGAGCCAAGGGGCTGCTGAAGATGGCGGACAGAACCAACCAGATGGAACATTGGAACCTGGAGCAGTCATTGGCATTACTGGCCATGAAGTAGATGAAAAAGGGTTTGTAAACATACTGACATTTGCTTGTGGCGCAGGTGGAGGTCTATAACTTGCACTTTTGTAAGTTGTATCGAACCGAAAGTAACAACGGTCAACTAAGTGCCCTGTCTTTCCACATAGTTGACACTGAAATCGGGACCCGGAGAAGCGGCCTCGAGCACGACCTCTGCCATTTGAAGGTGGGCGATATGTTGGAGTAACAGTATCACTTTTGACAGGTGGTGGTGGTTGATTTGAAACCATGTTGGCAGAACTAGAAATCTCCAACCCGACTTGGTGACGAGCTTCGTATCTAGTAATAACGCGGTGACTCCTTGAAGCGAGTATGGTGGTGACTTGCGATAATAACCGTAATAATCGACTCATATTCGGAGATAGGCCATTGAGAATAGCCGTGACATGCTCCGATCACTAATGACCTCACCACAATTAGCAAGATTATCGCAAAAGCCCTTGATCTTCATCAAGAAATCTTTCATGGTCAAGTCGACTGCGTTGAGAATGGAGCGCTTCGTCGATAGAGCATCGACGAGATGTGGTTTTGTTGCCATATAAACCAACAAGTGCGATCCGGATCCGCGCGCCGTATCTAGCCCAATAAGGTGAGGAAGGATGGAAGCACTTACAGGGGATGACAACCAAGAAGCTAGGGCTTTGTCTTGCTGTTCGTACCTGGAGAAAGCAGGATTTTCTTGTAACTCACCAGTATCGGTAACTATCTGTTGTGGTGGGGGGGCCGCTTGAGGATCAAGAAAGTGTTGGAGCTTGTACATTTTGACTGTTAAGAGAACTTGTTGACGCCACAACAAGTAGTTGTCATCATCAAGAAGAAGACTTATCTTCTTCGTCGCAAGAAACCGACTATCAACAGACCCATCCGGAGAATTGGACGCCATGGCAGTTGAAGGAGGATGATCAGTAGAAAGACTAAACGACGTATCCATGAAGAGAAAGTCAACGTAAAGAAACCCAGGAATGGGAAGGCACCTCTGATACCATGTTGAAGTTCTTTACTAATATGAATGAGAGAAGAACTTCATTTTTATTAACCAAGATAAGATTTACAAGAGTAGCAGCATGTATATTTAAAGAGAAGGAAACCCTAGTAGTTTCAACCAACTAACAGATTAACTGATAGTTAACCTACAACAGAAACTTTAACGTAAACATAACGTACGTAACTAACATGCTAACAACCAGCTTTGACAAAGTTTTAAACTTGTACTATGCTTTAAAATGCAGGATCGAGATGAGAGCAGAGAAAGCCTCCGTAAAGGCTTATCGGTTGTCTCTATGTCAATTGGTGATTCTGCTGAATTCCTATATGGGGATGAGAGGGAAGTTGACCAGGCCTCAAAAGTGTTGCTAGAATCAGGGGATGTGCTATTATTCGGGGGTGAATCTCGAATGGTGTTTCATGGGGTTCCATCCATCGTTCCATTTTCTGCTCCTGAGCCTCTTAAATCAAAAACTGGGCTTCGACATGGTCGTCTCAATCTTACCTTCAGACAACTTTGAAAACCTTGAACTATAAACATAACTGTCATTTATACATATTCAACATTAGCATTAAAATCTTCATTGCTTTAGGAGTAATCTGTGTTATCTTGTCAAAATTGTAATACAGAAGCAAAAATATTTATATTATTTCGAAAAGTCCAAACTGTTTGGTCCTCTAAATCTTTAGCTGTTTCTTCCTGTCCTTGCTTTCGGAAGCATTTATGTTACAAGTGTCGAACACTGGTATGTATGTGTCCATAATAGATTCTGTATTTGTTCAATCTTTTTCCAAAACTTGTATGTATTTGAAGAATCCAGAAGATTTTATATAGCTCTGCTGTGCCACATGGAAAGATCATTTAATTGATGCAATTCCATATTGGCAACATTTATAATGGGAAGCATGCTAGAAATAAGATAACTTTTAAAAGGAAAAAAAAAAAACATATAATATTTGGTGCCACGCAATGAAATGCATCACTGGTTTGGCTCCACGCAAGTTGATTATCGATTAGATCCACCATAATTGGATTAGGTGGTCCGTGTAATCATGTTTCCAAATCAATCACTATCCTTATTCCTTTGCCCAGCACTTTCCTACTGAGGTTTGCTTTTGTTATAGCACCATCTTTTTGGTAGGTTGTTTTGTCTTTGCCTCTAAATGGGATGCCATGTATCAAAACTCCAATCTCCCTATCCAATTTCTGAGTAATTGCTTATTTTGATAAAAGAAAAAAAAAAAAAAAGAACTCTCATGATTTTAACATACAAAAGATGTCTTACGAAAGCTATATGAACTAGCTACTTATAAAAAAAAAAACCCAGAAAAATCATCCTTTTGTCACCTTCGGAAATAAATCTATAGGGTCCATAAAATGGATTGAATTTTATTACCCTACTAAATAATTTTTAAAAAGTTTATGAAAGTAATTATAATTTTATCACTACGCAAATAAATCTATACAAAATCCATAGAGCGAAGTTAATTTTTAATCTCAAAAGACTATAGAAATAATTTAGTGGAAAATTCAGACGTGACATTTATAACATTTATATATGGAGCAACTCAAACGAAACACTCAAATTCAGGGATTGAACCTTTGATCACAGTATAACAGTACCAAATTTTTTCTTAGACATGCATTTTATTTAAATAACAAAACTATGCATTTTCATATTTTGAGATCAAGATATAGAAATAAATCACTCAAATAAAAAAATCTATCATTAACATGTTTCTTTAAATATATATTTTTAAATTAATTGAAATTATATATCAAATTTATTTGTGAAGAGTTTGGTTCAGGGAATTATCTCTTATGATAGGATTATAATAATGTAAAATTATATAGTACGTAAGTTATATTATCATGTTTGATTCATTTCGTTAGAATATAATATTTGATTATATGATTACCTTTAAAACTCATTTTACTAAGTGTTTTTACAGATTTATGTTTAAAATAATAAGTTTAATTGCTTTAACATTAATTAGAATCTATTGGTATGAAAATGGGGCTCTTCCATTAGATTCTAAAATTTAGCATTCTCATTTTCCTGTACAAACCTTTTTTGTTTAAATGGAATTCATTAATTCATTTCATGAATGATATCGTACAATTTAGGACAAACAACAAACACACTTTGTAGTTGATACAAGACAAGCTCCATCAACACAACAAAAGCTTCCACCTCAATATCAATAGAACAATATGGTACGTTGACAATTGACTTTATCACAACTCAAGCATGACATATCTGAAGTGATTGCAAGCACTTAATATGATAAGAAAATCAGCTTCGGATGATCTATTGCAAAAGAAAAATCGACAAAAGAACTGATTATCCAGAAAACTGGAGAGGTCGGAGACAAAACCATACCTAAAATCACTTGTAAAAGCAAGACTACATGCATAAGGAAGATTAAATTGTGCTGCAATAGCATATAAAAACTTCTAAAAATGAAGACTTACTAAACAATGGAAAACAAACAAAAATATATATAAGATAACACGGATCCAAATTGACTCATGAAATCATTTATTATTCTCAAATACTCTCAAAACATAAACAAATTAAGAAGTTGATGGAAAGACACCTACTTTTCAAGAGAAATTGTTAGTGGTAGATGGAATTTAAGTGAAGATAGGCACCGTCATCTATCCGCCGCAACTTTTGAAGACAACAAAGATACCTGAAAAATAGAATTTTAAACTAAAAAGAGAGAAGGCACATGGAGAGAATTAGAAGAAGAAAGAAAGAGAGGGTTTGTGGGAGGGAAAAAAAGGCGGGCGGTAACCAGCCCGGAGACTGCACTGTGTCACGGGTTGTGGATTTAAGCCAGTGAAGAATGCGCACAGAACGTCCCATAGAGCTCAATTGATTAAATGAGGCTTATTTGACCCATTTAAATTAGCCCAATTCATGAACTATGGAGAAGCTCATCTATTTGAAGCCTTAGTGGCCTAGTGAAACACTCCAATCAACTAGAGCTACCATGGTTAATGTAAATCCTAAGGGATAAAATTGTATAAGTTTAAATCCCTTAGGACTCTCATCTTGTAAATAGACACTAATCTCAGCCACTGATATAATTCAATCAGTATCGTTGGATTTGGGGAGCTCAACTAAATAGAGGTCTTCCCACTCATTTGTAATCACTTAGTTAATCCTTCTAAAGAAATCACCTTAGGACACGCGGTTTCCTAAACTAAAGTTCTAACCCCGTGACAACCACCACTAGATAAAACAAAAGAGAATAAGCACATATCTTCAAGAAAAAAGATATTGTTGAAAATTGAAAATACTTTTTCTGTACAACTATAATTTCTATGTATATCTCATGATTTCTGCTATATTCTTAGGTTAGAAAAAATTACTCCTAATGTATTTTAGGATAGAATAAATTAGCTCCTAATTTTTTTGGGAGATTACAGATCTCATGGAATTGACAGAAGTCCACTTCCATTTGTATAAATATTGCACAGCTAAGTCTAATAAAAAAATATAGAAATTCAGTTCTCTTTTTTTTCATGGTGTCGAGCTTTTACTATTGGGACCTCTTCTTGTCAGCCTTCATTAATGAATCCTTTTTTTTCTTTTTAAGTCCTTATTGCCAAGTACGATTTCTAGCCTTCATTGCTGATTTTTTTTCACTAAGCCTTCATTGTCAATTTTTTTATTTCAAACCTCTAACATGATTGAAAATGAAACATCAGAAATTAACTCCAATTCCAAATAAGAAGAGGCCTCAAATATTCCACACATAGGAGATTTGTAGAAAATTAAGGCAGCATATAGGCTCAACAAAAAAAAAACTATTTAAAGTGGTCACAATTTGTTCAAACATTTCTCAAAGGAAAGGGCAAAATCAACCACTTGCTTGGAATTGGACCGAAAAATGGTGATCCAAAATTTACTATTTGGGACGAAGAGGACTCTATGATGATGTCATGGTTGTGGAACTCCATATTACTTGAAATAAGTGATACTTGCATGTTCCTACCAACAACTAAATACATATGGACTACTATTTAACAAACCAATTCAAAGGTAGGAAACGTTGCCCTAATCTATGAGATCAAAACAAAGATATCAGCAATTAAACAAGGCAACCTTCTATTACTCAATATGTTAATTGATAAACCGTAAAAGTAACATATTTTAATCCCATATTTAGTATGCTTTTGAATGATTTATCCCTGATTTATGTAAAAAGGTGCTCTTAATCCTTTCTTTTCATGTCTTATACTCAAGAAAGCACCTAAGGATAAAAAGAACGTAAAACGGGCTTAAAACGGACCAAATTGGGCCAACCCGATAAATCAACACGGCCTGGACTTCAAGCCACACGGTCGTGCCTTGCCATTTATTTAGAACATGACCTCACCCCGATTTACACGGCTATGCCTCGTTGACAAAAGTCCAACACGGTCTGGCCACGACTTACACGGGCGTGTGCCATGGGCGTGCCCCTGCCACGGGAATGAGCAATTTCACTCGGATTTGGATGCTTGAAGCCAAAGAGCCTATATAAACAACCCAAGGCATCCGTTCTAGAGAATGAAGTTTTGAGCAAAGTTTTCTGCCAGAGCTTTTATTTAGGAAATTACTCGAAGATAGCCAGTTGATCCATCTCAAGAAGCCAGAGTTCTACTCAAGACAGAGGATCTCATCTTCAATTCCTTCAGGAGGTTTTAGGGATTTCTTATGTTTTATTTTATCTTTTCTCTTGAGATGTTTTCTTATTTTGTTATGAAATAAACCCTTTAGATACCTGAAGGGGATGAAACCTATGATGGATTTTGTTATTTGATTTCTAAATTATATGATAAGTACTTAGTTTGTTCTTAATTATGTTGCTTAATTTAATCTGATAGGCTTAGGTGGAGGAGGAATAGACCTTGCCTAAGAGTAGATCTAGCATAATTAAGCGGAGTTGATCGCACGCCTAGAGATAGGGTGATAAGATTTTGCCGGATTAGGGTGAAACCTAATATGGGAGTCCATTGATCGATTTACTGCTTCTTTAGGGGGTTATTATAAGAGAACGAGGGTTCCACTAATTAACCTAAGGTTAGCCGTTATTCGCCTCGAGAGAGGGTTTAATATAGGTTAGGGAGTCTCACGGATCAAGCTAAGTAAAGAAGTCATATGAATTAAAAGTTAGATAACAAGAGAAGTCATAGGTGGATTCTTCTTGAGGGTATCGTCTAAAATCAACTGAGTTTTTCCATAGTCTTTTCCCAAAGTTTCATTCTTTTGTCTTTGCATCTAGTTTAGTTTTTTTTCATTAGTTTTAGATTAATAAACCAATCACTCCATATTTTAGGTTAAATAATAGAAAGAAAGTGAGTAGTAGTACTTTTAGGTTCCTTTGGGTTCGATAAAATAATCTTGCCTAAACTATACTATTGTCCGATAGGTGCACTTGTCTCAATCATTGTCATAGTTAGTCTACAGGTTCAATCATTCTTTATAAATATTAAAACTTAACTGTTTGACACGATCAAGTTTTTGGCACCGTTGCCGGGGAACTAAAATATTAAGAAAGCTTAATTTTTATTACTTTAGCCAATTTTTTATTATAATTTATTATTTTTTATTATTTTTACTTTGCTAATTTTTCCTCTATTTTACTTTTGGCGGAAAATTTTAGTCTATGGAAAAGATGGCCTTGAATAATTATCGGTGGCAAGTCATGAGGACAATTCCTACTAAAAGCGACCGGTGTCTTCAACCTCGGCGTGGTCACCAGGTTATCTAATCAGTTAGAGATGATGAATAAAAAGATTGATGATTGGTATAGTCCCTCGCAGGTACATCGAGAAATACAATATGATTTGAATCTAAGAGGCGTGGCGAATCCTGAGTACCCACCCTACGAATATGGCATGGAAAACGAGCAAGCTCACTATACAGGTAACTATTCTAGATATTAAAAACAATTTTTATAGTGACACTTATAATGCAGGTTGGAAGTACCATCCCAATTTCTCGTGGGATGATCAAAATAGCCAAAGATCAGAACTTCTTCCAGAATTTCAACAACCACCTCACCAACAAGAAGATGAGCCGAATCTTGAAGAGATGCTGACAAAATTCATGGCAAACACAGAAAATCGTTTTCAAGAAACTGAGAAAACACTTAAAAGCAATGAGAACCGATTCGAAAAACTTACTAAGTCAGTCAAGGTAGCCACTAATGCAGTCGAACAACTCACAAAGCTAATGTCAGAACGACCGCAAGGACGTCTACCAAGTAACACCGAGATTAAACCGAATGAGCAATTTCAAGCCATCTCAGCCCATACCAGTAAGGGGTTAGATGAACCTAATCTAATACAAAAAGAAAAGGTAGACGAAGGTAAGGTAGAGGTAACACAAGAAAAGTCAAAACCAATAATCAAGGAGTACCAACCTCGCATACCTTATCCCGTAGCAATGAAAAGAGACGATTCAGAGGAACAGTTCGGTAAGTTTCTTAAACTCTTAAAGAAATTACATATTAACTTACCTCTTCTTGAAGCTCTTTTTTAGATACCAGACTCGAGGAAATTTTTAAGATAGCTCTTGACCAACAAACGCAAATTAGACGAAGAGCACCACGTGGAGCTAAACGTAATGTGCTCAGCAATTCTACAAAATGAACTGCCACAAAAATTAAAAGATCTAGGGAGTTTTACAATTCCATGTTTAATTGGTAGTTTATCTATTGATAATGCATTAGCAGATTTAGGGGCAAGCATCAATGTTATGCCTTACAAAATATTTAAACAACTAGGTCTAAGGAAACCCAGACAAACTAGGATGAGTATTCAATTAACTAATAAAACTATAAGAATTCCTAGGGGTATAATAGAAAATGTTCTAATCAAAATTGATAAATTCGTATTCCCAGTAGACTTTGTCGTTTTAGACATGGATGAGGAAAACACGATCCCCTTAATTTTAGGAAGACCCTTTTTAGCAACTTCTAGAGCTAAAATTGATATCTATGCAGGAGAACTCATACTTCGTGTAGGCAACGAGATAGTCACTCTTCAAGCTCTTGACTCAGCTAGGACATCAAGTAATAAAGGTACGAATATTAATTCCATTGATAACCATTTGGTTCAACCTTCTTTACTGGAAACATCACGAAATCACCTAGCTGAGTTAGATCTTAGACCTCGTGCCAATAAAGAAGAATTATATAAGGAACGAAGCCTTAGGTTTGAAAAACTAGAAGAGTGGAAAACACAATTTAAAGAAAACTAAAACCACACGAAGTGAAACCAAAGGAAACCCCAAACGAGCTGATAGGAACAACAAATCACATCAAAATAGAGGACCAGGTATTGTTGAATAAGGAAGACCCTCGAATCACCAATTCATAACTCAAGGCAAACGAAGAAATCACTTTTGAGGTACTTAATGTCTTCCTATATGGCACAATCGAGGTAAGCAATCCTAAATTCAACACTTTTGATGTAAACATTACTAGACTTAAACTTTATATCCATAACCGAGTTGATCACATGAGAACGTATTTCCACCTCCTCAAACCACCATGATTGTCCATACAATAGGTAAGTCTAGCTCAAGACTTTAAACGAACGCTTCTCGGGAGGCAACCCTAGTACTAACCGTACTAATTAGTTTGGTTTTATTTCTTTTCGTATTTAGGCATAGGTTTCCATACCCACACGGCCTTGCACGCGGCCGTGGCCATGGCCGTGTGGACACCACGACTAGGCACATGAGCGTGGACCTTATCTCTATTTAATCATTTACTTTTATTCATATTTTTATTTTTATTTTTATTTTACTTCCTTTATTATTTTCTCCTTTTTTCAATGGCATTTAGATTTAGTTTAGGATACAATAAAACCAAGCGGTTACTTGATTCAATTTCAAGCGGTTCGAGACGCTTCCCACGTTCACCTCCAATCTTATCCGGTTTCTTTTTATAGACTTCATCCAAAATTCAGGAAGTGTTACTTCTCCCTTCTCTTTGATTTTATTATTACATAATTGTTTATCTATCTTTGTACATTGAGGCAATGTACATCTTAAGTGGGGGTAAAAGTACGACTTTTTGCATTATTCTCAAATCTCAATTTAGTCTTGTTTTCAAATATTTTCTCATATTACTAATTAGGATGAAATTTCTATTGATTAATGATTTGTATTGATATGTTTTAGAGTAAGTCATAGTTAATTGTACATTGATGATTAAATTTGAAGGATACTAGAGAATCGAGCATGATAAGTCTACTTTCTAAAAATTAAAAATTAATAGGTCGTTGAACTGGATTTGAGTATTACTTTGAAGTTTGAAATTTACAAGGATTGATGTAAAAAACACCCATAATTTTTGTGAGATTTTGAGCCTTATAGAGCATATATTCTTTTTCATGCTCACTTTATTGATTATGAGTGTGTCAACTTTGAACTGTTATTCTAGAACTTGCCTCGTTTATACATGTCGAGACCACACTTTTGATTTGATATACAAAGATGATAAAGGCACCTAGGATTTAACCCACTTACTCCATAAAAAGCCTACCTTCACAAATTAACCCCTAGTGAACCCCGTTGAATCCTAACAACCTTTTTATTGACTCACCCACTAATATTAACCCAAAACCCCATTGTATTTGTTATCACCCTTTCTTTTGACTACCTTTTAATCGAGGTTTGATTTGATTAAGTTACCGAATTATATTAGTTCAGTAGTTACATTTATCATTTATGATGTAATATTTTAGTTTGTTCTTAAAAAAAACCCAAGTATATTCAATATTAGTAGTATAGAGCATTTAAATTCCAATTGTTGAAGAAAAAGTTCGTATTAAAGTATTATCAAATTTTAAGTGATGAAAATACTCTTTATTATAGAGTAATTATTAATTGTGGTATTATTAGTTTTATTCGATGTAAATATTCATATTTAGTTTATTGTTTCTAGTTAGGTAATTTGTGAAGTCAGTCTCGACTCTAACCCTCTAATTAAGCCTGTATCCATACCCTTAACCTTAGCCCTGTTACAACCCTAATAAAGACCTTTTAATCATGTATCATCTCATATACTGATGGTGGAGATTTGATTTTCGAGCAAGCCTATGGGATTAACTTTTCAGGTTCGACTTATGAGTGCTTATTCTTGAACCTTAAACACTTTGAGTGATTTGAGTGAACCTTTAGTGAGGATGTCAAACCTTATCAGTTTTGAATTAAAGGTAATTATTCAGATAAGGGGAGACACCTATGTTTTCGTACTACAAAGGTATGACTTATCGTGATTGAATCTTTAGGACACTTTGAGTTTAATTATCCATGTATAAATTATCTATGAATTATGATAAGACATTGTCGATAGGAATTATGAATTATGGAAAGTTCATTTTAATTATAAGTTGAGAATTTTGCTTGAGGACAAGCAAAGCTTAATGTGGGGTATTTGATAAACCGTAAAAGTAACATATTTTAATCTCACATTTAGTATGCTTTTGAATGATTTATCCCTGATTTATGTAAAAAGGTGCTCTTAATCCTTTCTTTTCATGTCTTATACTCAAGAAAGCACCTAAGGATAAAAAGAACGTAAAACGGGCTTAAAATAGACCAAATTGGGCCAACCCAAGAAATTGACACTGCCTGGACTTCAAGCCACACGGTCGTGCCTTGCCATTTATTTCGAACACGGCCTCACCCCGATTTACACGGCCGTGCCTCATTGACAAAATTCCAACACGGTCTGGCCACGACTTACACGGGCGTGTGCCATGGGCGTGCCCCTGCCAGGGAATGAGCAATTTCACTCGGATTTGGATGCTTGAAGCCAAAAAAACATACTCTTAAGTCTACTTAAACACCTTAATAGTAATTCTACTTGAAGGAGGTACTTAGGAGCCAAGTAAAGCATCTAAAGAGCCTATATAAACAACCCAAGGTAGCCGTTCTAGAGAATGAAGTTTTGGGCGAGTTTTCTCTGGAGCTTTTATTTAGGAATTACTCGAAGATAGCAGTTGATCCATCTCAAGAAGCGGAGTTCTACTCAAGATAGAGGATCTCCTCTTCAATTCCTTGAGGGGTTTTAGGGATTTCTTATGTTTTGTTTTATCTTTTCTCTTGAGATGTTTTCTTATTTTGTTATGAACTAAACCTTTTAGATACGAAGGGATGAAACCTATGATGGATTTTGTTATTTGATTTCTAAATTATATGATAAGTACTTAGTTTGTTCTTAATTATGTTGCTTAATTTAATCGATGGGCTTAGGTGGAGGAGGAATAGACCACCGCCAAGAGTAGATCTAGTATAATTAAGCGGAGTTGATCGTCACGCCTAGAGATAGGGTGGCGAGATTTTGCGAGATTAGGTGAAACCTAATATGGGAGTCCATTGATCGATTTATTGCTTTCTTAAGGGGTTATTATAAGAGAACGAGAGTTCCACTAATTAACCTAAGGTTGACGTTATTCTCCTCGAGAGAGGGTTTAATATAGGTTAGGGAGTCTCACAGATCAAGCTAAGTAAAGAAGTCATATGAATTAACAGTTAGATAACAAGAGAAGTCATAGGTGGATTCTTCCTGAGGGTATCATCTAAAATCAACTGACTTTTTCCACATTCTTTTCCCAAAGTTTCATTCTTTTATCTTTGCATCTAGTTTAGTTTTTTTTTTCATTAGTTTTAGATTAATAAACCAATCACTCTATAGTTTAGGCTAAATAATATAAAGAAAGTAAGTAGTAGTACTTTTAGGTTCCTTTGGGTTCGATAAAATAATCTTGCCTAAACTATACTATTGTTCGATAGGTGCACTTGCCTCAATCGTTGTCATAGTTAGTCTACAAGTTCGATCATTCTTTATAAATATTAAAACTCAACTATTTGACACGATCATTAATATTCTGCAAAATCTATGGCAAGAAATGGATCAATAGCAGTTTGTTCAAATGTTGTGTAGTGAAGATACAACTACCTTTAAAAGCTTTATAAAAAATGACAAAGTTTATGACTTCCTTGCATGTTTGAACATGGAATTCAATCAAGTCAGAGTCTAGATATTAGGAAAAGAAAGATTTCCATCTCTAAATGAGACAATATCCTTGATTCGAGGTGAAGATAATAGGCAAGAAGTCATGTTAGAGCCTAAAACATTAGAAGGGTTAGCAATGATTTCTACAAAGTCAAACAATAAGGAAGCAATGATAGGTACTGGGCATACAGAGTCAAATAAAGACATTGTTTGGTGTACATACTACAAAAAACCACATCATACGCGAGAAGATTGCTTCAAACTATATGGGAAGGAACAAGTCCTTAGCTGTAAAAAGGATTTAAAGGAGGAAAAGCCCACTTAGCTGATGGAGAAGACCAAACACAAGAAAAGTCCAACCAGGCTGATATAGGAAAATTCATGAAAGAAGAAATTGAAAAGCTAAGGTACCTCCTAAATTCCCTCGAAAAGTCCTCTAGTACGTGTTCATTGGCTTAATTAGGTAAGTACCTTAACTCTTATGCTTTAAGTGCCTCAAGCATATCTTCTCTAAGCTCTTGGGCCATCGACTCAGGAGCTACTGACCACATGACTCACAGCCCAATCAGATTTAGAACACACAACCCAAATCCTAAAAATATAAAGATTACTGTTGCGGATAGATATCTTATAACTGTTGCAGGCCAAGGAATAGTAAATATATCAAATTATTTGTCCCTAAATAATATGTTGCATGTCTCTAAATTTTCATTCAATCTCATATCTATCCATCAAATTACCAAAGATATAAACTATAAAGTAACTTTCTATTCGACTCATTGTGTTTTTCAGGATTTGGTTACGGAGAGGACGATTAGACTTGCTAAGGTGAAAGATGGGCTTTATTACCTTGAGGAAATGAATGGAAACAATAAGAACAATAGTCGGTTACCCCTCATATGCTCATCAAGTAACCTATCTCCTAATAAAACTAAAATTTGGCTTCATCATTTCCGTCTTGGTCATCCATCTTTTATTCTTAAAAGTACATTTCCTTCACTTTTTAAGAATGAAGATGCTAGTAGTTTTCATTATGATACATGTGAAATTGCTAAACATCATAATCTATCATTCCCATTGAGTAATAAAAGATCTACTAGACCTTTCTCTTTGATACATACTAATATTTAGGGGCCTTGTAGAGTTTCTAGTATTTTTGGAGCAAAACGGTTTATCACATTCATTGATGATTGTACTAGAACTATATTATTATTTCTTATAAAAGAAAAATTAGAAGTAAGAAACATTTTTTTAATGTTTCATAAAATGATTTGTACACAATTTGGAAGTTTGGTTAAAAAGGTAAGATCTGACAATATAAGAGACTATTTTAATCAAGTTCTCTCATCTTTCTTCCAAAAAAAGGTATAATACATGAGTCATACTGTGTAGACACACCCCAACAAAATGGGATTGCTGAACGAAACAATAGACATTTTCTAAATGTGACATGAGCAATTTTGTTTCACCATAAAGTTCAAAAAACCCTTTGGGGGGAGGCTGTTTTAACTGCTTCACATTTGATAAATATAGTACCTTCCAAAGTGCTAAATAATCAGAGTCTCATTGTTGCTCTTTTTATTTTTTACCTTAATTTTAATGTCTCTTGCTAATTGTTACCATAAGTGTTTGGTTGTGTTACTTTTGTACATGTTCATGTGCACCAAAGAGGGAAACTTTATCCAAGAGCTTTAAATGTATTTTTGTGGGATACTCAAACATAAAGAAAGGATACAAGTGTTATTATCATCTACCTTTAAAAAAAAAATTTAACCTCCATGGATGTCACAATTGTTGAGAATGAGCCTTACTCTCAAAGTAACAATCCTCATCTCTAGGGGGAGAGTTCTTAGGAAGATAAAAATTTCTTCTTGATTTTAAAGTCCTACACCAAACTTAAAGTCTTTCAAACCTAACCATACACCTAACTCCAAAGAAGAACATGCCAGCAAGGAACCTAAACTTGAAAATGAAGGTGAACATGCTAGTAAATAAATTGAACCTAATCCTAAAGCTAAGAGAAAAATTGGTTTCAATCCTACTACACCACTCAAGGTCTACTTAAGGAAGAAAGTTCATATTTCTGAACCTGTACAAGTTCAAGAATTTGAACCACAACCAGGTACTGAAAATTCTGCACTTTTGTTTGTTCAATCTGACTTTGTTCCTGGTGAACTTAATGATTTAGACCTGCCTATTACTGTTAAAAAAGGAATATAAGAATGCACTAATCATCAAATCTCAAATTTTGTTTTTTTCCATAGAATCTCCTCACAACATAGAACTTTTCTTACCACCATCAACTCCATTTCAATCCCACAAACACTACAAGAAGACGTAGAAATAAGAACTGGTTACAAGTTATGAAATAAGAGATGAATGCCCTAGAAAGAAATAATACTTAGGAAATTATAAACCTGCCTAAAAGAAAGAAAACGGTGGGGTGTAAGTGGGTGTTTACTTTGAAATATAGAGCTGGTGGTTCATTAGAAAAGCATAAAGCTGGTTGGTCACAAAAGGATATACACAGACATATAAGGTAAATTACCAAGAGACTTTTGCACCCATAGTAAAAATGAATGTTGTGCGTGTTCTTTGGTCTTTAACTGCTAACTTTGGTTGGTGTTTACAATAATTTGATGTTAAGAATGTGTTTTTACATGGGGAGTTAGAAGAAGAAGTGTACATGGAACCTCCACCGAGTTTCAATGAAATGTTTTTTTTGGAAAGAAAGTGTGTAGGTTAAAGAAAGCTTTATATGGATTAAAGCAATCGCCAAGGTCTTGGTTCAAAAAATTTACTAAAGTAATGCTAGCAATGTGGTACAAACAAAGTCAAGGAGATCATACCTTGTTTATAGAACATTCAAAAGGAGGAGTTACATCCCTACTTGTATATTTAGATGACATCATCATCACTGGGAATGGTCAAAGTGAAAGAGAAACACTCAAAAAGTGCTTAGCAAAGGAGTTGAAATTAAAGAACTAGGGGGTTGAAGTATTTTTTAGGAATTGATGTGGCATATCAAGTAAATGCATCTTTATTTTCCAACAAAAGTATGTCTTAGACTTGCTTAAAGAAACATGCAATCTTGGATGAAAGGCAGCAAGCACATCCATTGAGTCTAACTTGAGATTGATTGAAGAAAAGGATAATGGAATTGTATATAAGGGAAGGTATCGTCGATTGGTTGGGAAATTGATATACTTGTCCCATACAAGGCCAAACATAACATTTGTTGTAAGTGTAGTAAGTCAATTCATACATGATCTAAGAGAGAAACATTTGCAGGCTATCAACAAAATTTTGTCTTATCTCAAAGGAACATTGGGTAGAGGAATTTTGTTCAACAAAAATGAAGGATTGCTCATAAAGGCATATACTAGTGTTGATTATGCAGGTTCTGTTGTAGATCATAGATCAACTTCAAGATATTGTACATTTCTTGGTGGGAACCTAATAACATGGAGGAGTAGGAAGTAATCGGTTGTTGCAAGATCAAGTGCTGAAGTAGAGTTCAGAGTTATAACTCATGGATTTTGTGAATTGTTGTGGCTCAAAATAATACTTGATGACTTTAAAATCAAATGGGAAGGACCTATGAAACTCTATTGCGACAACAAGTCTGCCATCGGCATTGCACACAATCTAGTGCAAACATGATCCCACAATGCACATCGAAGTAGATAAACACTTTATTAAAGAAAAGCTAGTGTAACACCCTAAACCCGACCTAAACTTTATAGTCGAATCCGGAGGTTTCACAAGGTAGGGTTTTGAAAATAGAGTCATCTCGTCAAATCATTCACGTTTCATAATTCATATTCATTTATGTCAAATTTTCAAAAGTGTTTTTTAATCCATTTATTTGCCAAAATGTAATTTGCAACTGAAATTTAATAAACCGTTTATATTTTAAAAATGTCATTCATGTTTTTAGAAAATCTTTGATATTGGAAACCATATTTTTAGCGAGTTATCCAAATAAAATATTAAACAAAATCCTAAACCCGAAAATTAAAAAAAATAGTCCAGAGAGACCAATTTATATAAAACTCCCAGAAATAACCTTTAAAATAAATAAATAAAACACTTAATTAACTCAATTCGTGGACTAATGGTCATCGTAAGACTCTGCTGCACCGATCCGTCAAAGTCTATGGATTACCTGAACAGAACAGATAAACATAGGTGAGTTTACATAAACTCAGTGTGTAATCCAACAGAAATGGACAAGCAAACATACAGAAACATCATATACAATTAGATACAGATTCGAGATCATGCCTTCTCGATACAGATAACAGAATTAGATGTACATATCAATTTACAGAATCCTACCCCCATCCTCTACACACCAACTCGACCATCCCAACACACCATGTAGGGTTAAAAACACCCACCCATCCCTACACACCATATCGTGCCATTCAGGTACATGTTAGATAATGTGCAGTCAAACTACCAGAATAAAGGCAATGATCGCCGTACAGGACACTTCCTCCTCATAAACAAATCCCACCCCAAATCAGATACAGATAACAAATACAGAAATAACAAATTAAACATGTTCAATATACCTATATACAGATAACAGATATACATCTAGCATAATAACTAGACTTGCATAGTAGTATCATAATCAGAATAGATTTTTAGACTATCATATTACAGAGTTTTAGGGTTCGGTTAGCCCTTACCGGCCCTACAGTAGGCTCACAGTCGATCGAAATGACCTATGCGATCCTAAGGAAAATTTCAGATTAATGGGCCCACATGTCCGTGTGGCTTGCCCGTGTGGTCGTGACCACCACACAGCCGTGTGCTGCGCAGACCATACCTTCGTCAACCACACGATCGTGTCTTGTACACAGCTATCCACACGCCCGTGTGGCAAAGACAGTGGCCATTTTAGTTTTCGCTAAAACTCGTTTTTTTCGTTTCGAGAACACACTTGGTATCGATTTAATGCGAAATGCAATTCCCCGTTACAATCTTCACCTAACCACTGAATCCGTTAATAAATCTCCCCAGATTGACATCGATAAAAGAAAACTCAAACCAAAATCAATGACAAATAGAGCTCTACTTACCACACCAGAAGGAGAATCCAACAATTCCAACAGTACGATAGAACAACGGGTTCACAAGCTGAAATAAACCAAAACAAAGAGTTGTAGAGATGAAAAAAAAAGTCAGAGAGGGGAACATAAGAAATTTGACATGATTTTCTTGTAAGAGAGAGAAAATTTGAAATAAAAAATAAAAATAAAAAGATAAATAATAATAATAATAATAATAATAATAATAGATATTCCAAATCCTTTAATTTACTCCCCGCTGACCCACTAACATCCAACTTCTCAGAATCCAACTCTATCAAGACTCTATCGGAAATCGAGCAAAAAGATTAACATTCACACTTGCAGAGATTCAAACACAAAACCCCCAGCACACCAACTCCCTTACCACTTAAACCAGCAGGCTCATTCTGTTATGAATTAACAGACAATTTAATATAAGCTCTTCCAACAAGAGTAAGGCATGGATCAAAAATAACAAAATTGGCAAAGGTGAGACTTGAACCCAAGACCTCACACATACACCAGAACACTAAACCACTAAAGCAGATACACAATTGTGTCAAATAATTACATAATTAAAAATAAATTATTTAGGGCATTAGAACTCTACCCCTTAAAAGAAATTTTGACCTCAAAATTTACCTGATCAAAATGGATAAGGATACTGCTGACCATCGAGTCCTCAGGTTCCCACGTGGCTTCCTCAGTACCATGATTCCGCCATAAAACCTTCACTAACGGAATGGACTTCCTTCTCAGAACCTTAATATCATGATCTAGAATCTGAACCGGATCCTCCTCAAAAGTCAAATCTGGCCTAACCTCGATCACCTCACCTGAGACAACGTGAGATGGGTCAGACCGATACCACCTCAACATCGAAACGTGAAATACATCATAGATACGGTCCAACTCTAGAGGTAGCTCCAAATGATAAGCAACCGGTCTCACATGCTTTAGAATCTAATACGGCTCAATGAACTAGGGCATAACTTGCCCTTACGACCGAACCTCAGCACTTTCTTCCATGGAGAAACCTTCAGAAAGACGAAGTCTCTCACAGAGTACTCAAAATCATGCCTCTTTAGATTTGCATAAGACTTCAGAAGTCGCCTTCAGACGATCCCAAATCAATTTAGCCTTATCTTCGATCTCAGAAACCAACTCAGGACCCAAAACCCGATGCTCACCCAACTCAATCCAATATAGTAGAGTACGACACTTACGACTATACAAAGCCTTGTAAGGTGCCATCTAAATTTTAGACTGGAAACTGTTATTGTAGGCGGACTCAACTACATGTAGATAATCCTCCCAACTACCTCAAAAATCTATCACACAACTCCGAAGCATATCCTTTAGTATCTGAATCGCCCTATCAGATTGACCATCAGTCTGAGGATGGAATAGTACTGAAGTCCAATCTCAAACCCAGAGCCTCGTGTAATTTCTTCCAAAATCAAGATGTGAAGCGGGATCCTATCAGAAGTTATCAAAATAGGAACCCCATGCAGTCTTACAATTTCAGAAATATACAACTTCACTAACTTCTGCAGAGAACAGTCCATTCGAATCAGAATAAAATAAGCGGACTTGGTTAATCGATCCACGATGACCCAAATATAATCTTTCCTAGTGGGTGTCAAGGGTAGTCCACTAACAAAGTCCATCGTCACTCGTTCCCATTTCCATAAGGGAATCTTAACAAGTTGCAACAAACCCAAAGGCAACTGATGCTTAACCTTAACTCGATGGCACGTCAGACATCAAGCCACAAAATCTGTAGCCTCACGCTTCAACCCCGACCACTAGTACTATAACACCCCTTACCCGTAACCATCACCGGAAAAGGGTTAAGGGGCATTACTAGACATATAAACACTTTTACGATCATTTTATAAACATACAATACACCTTCATCATATCATAGCAAAACATATACATAGAGTCCCTTTAAATGGTCTACGAGACCTTAAACATGCATAGGAAAGGGGTCGGGACTAAACCGAGCACATACAATTTTTTTTCAAAAACTTAACATTTTTCAAAGTTACAGAGGTCACATGCCCGTGTGGGCAGGTCATGTGCCTCATACGGCATCTAGACACACCCATGTGTCATGGTTGTGGCAAAACAGGGCATACATACGGACTTATCCACATGGCCACAAGACACGCTCGTGTGCTTGACCCGTGGGCAACACTAACTTAATTCACACGGCCTATCACACGTCCGTGTGTTTGGCCTGTGTGCGAGTCTGACTTATTTCGAATTACAACATTAAGAGACACGGCCGAGACACAAGCCTGTGTGCTCAACCGTGTAGGCAAATATAAGCCATTTGCAAGGCCAATTTGCCCCTCAAATTTTTGGTCAAACCTACAAGTGCCCAACACTTCAATTCATGATCTAATAGCAATAAAAAACATACTAAATCATGCACAAATTGACCTTTAACCACATCATTCATTTTCATAAACAATTCCTACTCGAATAAATCAATTCAAAGTATCAATTATACATCAAGAACATATAACTATTACTTCATCTAACCAATTCAATTCATAGAAATTTCTCATCATTTACATATCCAAAATCAACCATGAACTCACCTATTAATTTACCATTTCATTTAGCCATTCATGAGCACATTAAAACCTACCAACTTAAGCATCATTAATCATGAACAAAACTCATTCATAAACACATCCATTAACAAGCCATATCACATGGCTAATTTTTTACACATCACAAAACATATTCTAAGTTCTCTAGACTATACATGCCATACTTTAATATATACATTCTCAAAAGGTACCAAAATATAGTTCGATAGTGTGGTGATGATCCTCGACAATCCCCGAGCTTCCCGTAGCTTTAATGATCTATAAAATAATGAACAAACATACACACAAAGTAAGCTATCATAACTTAGTAAGTCATAAGCAAATAATAAACAAATAAACATTTGCATTATATTAACTAGCCAAATCAAAACAAATATTAATCAATTGTTCATTTAATATACTTGCAACTCAAATATTACCACTTTTACAATAGCAATATAACATCAATGTTCAAATTCACATATACTCATAAACAGATATAAACTTATCTTTTACTATGTCCAAATCATATATTCATCATAAACATATACTTACCTTGTTTACATATATATATATATATATCACAAAGCACATACTTGAATCTTTTAGTTCGTTTTCACATCTGATCTCATCTCGATAATGCTCGTTGAACCATTCGAAATTAATAAGGATACTCAGATAGTTGGAAGGCTCGTACAATGCCAATGTCCCAGATGTGGTCTTACATGTAATCACATATCGATGCCACTGTCCCAGACAGGGTCTTACATGAATCAAATACGTGCCAAGGTCCCAGACATGGTCTTACACGTAAACACAAATCGATGCCAACGTCCTAGACATGGTCTTACATGAAATCACAAATCGGAATCCTATGTCATGACATATGTATCCTAACTATTCCTAAGGTTCGTATGGGGCTTTCGGATGTCTTATCTCGATTATTTCAAGCTTGTAAATATTGTTCCCATGCTCAATTCATTTCAGCATATTCATTTACACAAATAATAGTTCAATTCGGTACTATTAAAATAGATGCAATAAAATTTAACAACATTTATTTACTTATGAACATACCTCGTATAGATATGAACGGATGGAAACGATTACTCGACAACTTTCGACTTCCCCCGATCTAAATCCGATTTCTTTCGATCTTGATCTAAATAAATTCAAATTTAACTAATTTAATCACACATTCATTCAATTTAATTCACAAGCACATAATTAGACTTTTTTTACACTTTAACCCTTATAATTTTACACTTTTACATTTTAGTCCTTATTTCATAAAACACAAAATATGCAAAATTTTAATATTCCATACTTAGGCCGAATCTTCCTCATGTTCATAAAAGTCCATACATTTCATTTATTTCACATTTTAGTCCTTTAATTTATTATTTTCATAATTTAGCCTAAATTACTCAAATTTATCAAAAATCCAAAAATAAAACATATTAATCTATCACATATCTTTTATTTTCCATCATCAAACAATAAAAATCACAAGCTATCATCAATGGCAAAACACAAAATCATCATCAAATTCAAAAATTAAAACATGGGCTTGATAGTATTTGAAACAACGATATCAAAAACGTAAAAATTATAAAAAATCGAGTTAAAATCACATATCAATTTATCTTTCAAAGTGCCAAACCCTAAAGGCCTCCAATGGCTTCTTCAATTAGTGATTTTCGGTGGTGGATGATGATTATGAACATTTTTTTTTTGTTTTTAATTAATATTAACTTAATAACTTAATTATCATTTTAACATTAATTAAAAGTCACCAAATTTCATGTTATTAAGCCCATTTATGTCAAATTCCACTATCAATGGTCAAATAACATCATAAGGACCTTTGATTTAATAAACCATAGCAAATAGACACTCTTAACTTATAGCATGTTACTTTTATATTTTACGCGATTTAGTCCTTTTATTAAATTAAGCACGCAAATGGATTAATTAAATCACGAAAATTTCACACATGTCAATTCACATACTATAAGCACAAGAAAAAATATTAAAATATTTTTTTGACTCGGATTTATGGTCTCGAAAACACTATTTCGACTAGGGTATAAATTGGACTGTTATAAGTACAACTCACGAAGATCGAGATACATCTTATTACAGCCGGGATGCATAGTATAAGGGCTACTATGCGCCTCCCTCAAAATCGACTGCCTTAGATCAGAATCGTTCGGCACACACATTCGACCTCGAAAACAAAGAACACCATTATTATTCAACCCAAAATCCAAAGTACTGCTACTCTCAATCTGACGAAACCGTAAACCAAGAGACTCATCCCCTAACTGCTTATCTCGAATCTGCTTAACCCAAGTCGGCTTAACCTGCAACTCGACTAATAGACTCCCATAATCAAACAGACTTAGACAAGCAAACATCGCCCTCAAATCAGTCATCGCCCTACGACTGAGAGCATTGGCTACCACATTGGCCTTACTAGGATGGTACTCGATCGTGCAGTCATAATCTTTGAGAAGTTCAATCCATCGCCGCTGTCTAAGATTCAACTCCTTCTGAGTAAGGAGGTACTTGGGGCTCTTGTGATTAGTGTAAATAATACACTTCTTACCATATAGATAGTGCCTCCAGATTTTCAACGCAAAAACCACTGCAGCCAACTCGAGATCATGCGTCGGATAGTTTCCCTCATGTGTCTTAAGCTATCGGGATGCATAAGCCACAACCTTACCATCCTGCATCAGAACACAACCCAAGCCAACATGTGATGCATCATTGTATACCACAAACTCTTTTCCAGATTCAAGCTGTATCAGTACAAGAGCTTAAGTCAAAACAGATTTGTGTTCTCGAAGCTCGATTGCTATGCATTAGTCCATACAAACGAAACACCCTTACGTAGAAGCTTAGTCAAAAGAGCTACAATCAAAGAGAATCCCTCAAAAAACCGCCGATAATAACCTGCCAAACCCAAAAAACTACAGATTTCAAATATGTTCTTAGGTTGTTTCCACTCAAGTACAGCCTCAATCTTCCTCAGATCAGTACGTATCCCCTTAGCAGAAACCACATGTCTTAGAAACGTTACCTCTCGTAACCAGAACTCATATTTTCTCAACTTAGTGTAGAGCTATTTTTCCTGAAGAATTTGAAGCACTACTCTAATATGCTCATCATGCTCATCTTTAGTCTTAGAGTAAACCAGAATATCGTCGATGAAGAACACAACGAACTGATCCAGATATCAGCTGAAACACTCTATTCATCAGATCCATGAATGCAACCGGAGCATTCGTCAGACCAAAAAGCATAACTAGGAACTCATAATGTCCATAACGAGTTCTAAATGCAGTCTTATGAACATCCACCTCCTTAACTCACAATTGATGATACCCAAAACGAAGATCAATCTTCGAAAACACAAAATCCCATTGAAACTGATCAAAAAATCATCGATCCTCCAAGTAAGTACTTGTTCTTCATAGTCAATTTATTCAGCTGCCGATAATCGATGCACATCCTCATGGTCCAATCCTTTTTCTTAACAAACAAAATCGGTGCCCTCACAGAGACACACTAGGACGGATAAAACCACGATCCAGAAGATTTTGATGTTGAGCCATAAACTCTGTAAGCTCATTTGGTGTCATTCGATAGGGAGCGATGGACACTGAAGTTGTACCGATAAAAGCTCAGTACCGAACTCAACTTCTCGATTCGGAGGTAAACTCGGTAATTCCTCGGAAAGACATCCAAAAAATCCCTCATAGTTCTGATATTCTTGATAGATGAGTCCACAGAAGCAGAAACACTGACTTAAGCCAAAAACGCCTTACACCATTTTCGAACCAGTTTCTTAGCCACAAGAACGAAGATCACATTAGATAAATAATCTCGACGCTCACCAATCACAACCACTTCCTTATCATCTTCGGTCATCAAAATGACCCTCTTAGTCGCACAATCTAAACTGACTCGATGCTTAACTAACTAATCCATACCCAAAATTAGATCGAACTCCCCAAATGGTAACTCCATCAGATTTGCTAGAAATACAACCCCTTGCACCTCTAACGAAACATCCATACAGTGATCTCAGTAGAAGTGCTCTAGACAGTAATTCTCAGGTTTTCAAATACAAAACTAGCTATATAGGAGTGTGTAGAACCTATGTCTATCAAAGTAGTATAAGGTACATCAAAAATTAAGAACATATCGGTGATAACATTTGGAGCATCTATTGGAACGCCGGCACCCCCATGGCGCAGCGAAATAAAATTAATCCCGGCGATCCAAACCATGAATCCATGTGTGAGGAACGAATCGGGGTGAAATAAAGGTTTCGAAATTACCAAAATTTTAATCTAAGTAGACAATGACGCCTCGCAACAAGAGTTCGATCTCATCGTCAACCAAGCCATAACTTTTACGATGTCGGCCTCTACATAATCCACCGGTTTGACTATGAAATGAAAAATCTCCAAAAACTATTTTGAGAGAGTTTTTTTTGCTTGACTATCGCTAGACTTTTTAAGCAAAAAGTTAGGGTTTCTCTTCACTTATTACCTTTTATAATCGGTATTTTTTTTATAAATTATAAAATTAAATAAATATAATAATATTTTAAACGAAAATTTTAATTACATTAATTATACCCAAAAGTTATAATTAAATTAATTATAATATGGATTTCGGTAAACTATATTTATTTAAATTTATATACGAACCAAATTCATATATTAATTCTCATTATGTGTACAACATCCTTGTACATATAATATATTCAATATTTGATTGCCCAATTAAATTAATTCTTTAATTAATTTAATTCATGTGACAATCAAACACAATACCAACTATGTTTCATTCCGTTCATTTCAACCATAGGGTGTGACCCTGTAGGTTCTTGTAACGTTAGTAGTAATACTAGAACAATTCTAATGTCACAAACAATGAGTGGCATCTAGCAATGCATCATTGCTACCTAAGTTACAAGAAGTCATGATTCGACATAACTTTTGTGATTAACTTTTCATGCATTAATCCTTAAGTCCTTTATCTCTGGAATAGATACAAGTCATGGAATAGTCACACTTGTATAGTCCATCCCATGTTTCTTGATATCTTGAGTAGACTATAATATACAAATTAGTATGACATCTCATGTCAACTTATTTGAGCATGGCCATGCATTTCTAGTCTCACTCAATCAAGTGGCCTAAGATATTACTCCCATTATGTGGGAGGGACTTATCCTATATTGATCAACAATATCCCTCTACATAGATTGTGGTATATCCAACATAAGCCTTTATAGAACAACCGATTCGATTATACGTTTGATGTATCAAAATATACGACTCACGATGTTGGGATAATGATTATCTCAAGTCTAAGGATCATATACATATTAATCACTATGAGTAATGTTGTGACAATTACATAATAATCCAAGAAACATACTCATAGCGAGTCAGGTCCAATATGTTGTTCTCTAACACACATATTCATGCATTGATTTTGACACTCCATATCAATAACAACTCTTTATCATCAATCAACTACATGTTAGTCTTAATGCATTATTTTAAGAATAATCATATTATTCTCAGGACATTATTATAAAACAGTTTATTTGTACACACAGAAGGAAAAATTGAAATAATAATGACAACGCTTTATATTAATAAACATGGTAAATCAAGTATGTTATTACAACCATCTCATGATTGATCTTTGGGCATACTCTTATAGCATCTCCATCCTCTCGATGTTGAGCAGCATAAACCAACGCAGGCTACCTCACTTCAATTTGACCAGTATTTCTATCCGGTGCTCTCTACCCTCGGCCCATTCCATTACTACCCCTAGCCGGTCCACACCCCTAGGTGGCTACTGAACTACCCTCTGAGGCTGCAAAGAAACTGATCCCGAAGCTTGCATTTAATCTTCCCGCTGTGGACACTCTCTAATATGGTGCTCTAAAGATCCACACCTCAAACAAGCCCCAATTCGCCTCTAACACTCGCCCGGATAGTGCCTACCACAATTTTCACACGGCTGAATCTAAGTAGGAGCAATAGGAGCGCCAACCCTAACCAACCCATCAGATCTGGACTTTTTCTTAGGCCTTTCAACAGCACTAGAGGACTCTAAATCCCTCTTATTCTTACCTCTCTCTCGGTCCCTATTCTGACGTTCCACGAGCTTAACATCCTTGATGATCTTCGCCATCTCAACTAGAACCGCGAACTCTTACTCCCTCTGTGGAACAATCAGTACCCTCAAATTATCACTTAAGCCATCCTTAAACTGGACGTACCTCTCATACTCAGACGCCACCATGCCTCGAGCTTAGCGGCTTAACCTCAAAAACTTGGCCTCATACTCGGCCATAGATCTATCACATTGCATGAGATTCATTAACTCACGCCTATGAGCATCTACATAGCTCGCTCCCATATGCTTCCCCTGAAAGGTAGTCTTAAAGAAATCTCAGTTCAGATGATCAGGCTGAGTACCTTCCTCAATCGATAACCACCACTGATATGCCTCATCACGAAACAAAGAGACTGCACCCATAAGTTTTTGCTTGAGTGTACGGTCAATATCGCTCATGATCCTCTCGGTGGCCTCCAACCAATACTCGGCCATAGGAGGGGCGACTCCAATGACACCCCTACACAGCTTAGCATCATTAGACAGGAGTCGTTTAGTTACCAACCGTTGGCCCCTAGAACTAGAATGGGGTCTAGTGACCCTCTCAAAAATCCTCAACACGGCTTAGGATAGTGCGTCGTCCCTAGCCGAACGGCTTTAAGACCCAGTCTCAGTAGCAGGCGAAACCGGCGTCTCACTCGTATCTAAATTTGGCATACTGCCTAGAGATGAAGGCTCAAGTTGAGCCCCCGATGGCCTTTACCATGGCCACGAATACCACGTCCGCGAGTTTCACGAGCACTCATCATAAATTTTGAAATTTTATCTACATTATAAAGTTTTATGCATCAGTTCAAGTATTTATTAGTAAATATTTTGTACATAAATTATCAGAAGTTTAGAGATGTTTTCAAAGGTTTTAGTCTCTAACTATTTTAGTACAGTCTCAGAAAGAATTGGCTATAATGTTTTCAGAAATACTTACAAGATCGATGCTGGAGACTCGGTGTACCACCTACTTTCTCAATTTATTTGAAAACCAGTTCTTTTTAAATAAAAAATTTTGAATCCAAAATTCACAGCCCGAGTTTTGCAACTTGGCTTTGATACCACTAAATGTAACACCCCAAATTTGGCCTAGACGTTATGGTCGAATTCGGAGGTGTCACAAGGTAAGGTTTTGAAAATAAAGTCGCCTCGTCAAATCATTCACATTTCATAATTCATATTCATTTATGTCAATTTTTCAAAAGTGTTAATCCATTTATTTTCCAAACGTAATTTGCAGCGAAAATTTAATAAACTGTTTATATTTTAAAAATGTCGTTCATGTTTTTAGAAAAATTTTGTTATTGGAAGTCGTGTTTTTAGCGAGTCATCCAGACAAAATATTAAACAAAATTTAAAACCCAAAAATTAAGAAAACAGTCCGGAGAGACCAATTAATACAAAACTCTCAAAAATAACCTTTAAAATAAATAAACAAAACCATTAATTAACTCAATTCGTGGACTAGTGGTCACCACAAGACTCCGCCGCACCAATTCGTCTAAGCTTGTGGATTACATGAACAAAACAAACAAACAAAGGTGAGTTTATATAAAATCAGTGTGTAACACAACAGAAATAGACAAGAAAACATACAAAAACATCATATACAATCAGATATAGATTCGGGCTCATGCCTTCACAGATACAAATAATAGAATCAGATATGCATATTAAATTTACAGAATCCTACCTTCATCCTCTACACACAAACTTCGACCATCCCAACACACCATGTGGGATTAAAAACACCTACCCATCCCTACACACCATATCGTGCCATTCAGGCACATGTTAGATAATGCGCAGTCAAACTTCCAGAATAAAGTCGATGATCGCCATACAGAACACTTCCTCCTCATAAACAAATCCCACCCCAAATCAGATACAGAAATAACAGATTAAACATACTCAACATGCTTATATACAAATAACAGATATACATCTAGCATAATAACCAGACTTGTATAATAGTATCATACTCAGAACAGATTTTTAGACTATCAGATCACATAGTTTTAGGGTTTGGTTAGCCCCTTTAGCGGCCCTACAGTAGGCCTACAATCGATTGGAATGGCTAGTGTGACCCTAAGGAAAATTTCTGATTAATGGGCCCACATGCCTGTGCGGGCATATTGGCCTTGCTAGTGTGGCCCACACGGCCTGACCCAAAGTCCACACGCTCGTGTGACATGACCGTGTGGGCCCACACGCCCAACTTGGCGTAGCCTATATGGCCCACACGGCCACACCCAAGCCACCACACGGCCATGCCTTCATCAACCACACGGTCAGCCACACACTCGTGTAGTGTCGATAGTGGCCATTTTTGGCTTTCGCCGAAACTCGTTTTTCTGCATTTCGAGAACACACGGTATCGATTTGATGTGAAAACTATCTCGAGCCTTCCCAGACCTAAAAATAGAGTACCCAACATCAATTTAGTGGATTGGTTAACAAGTTCGACACAAGAATCGATATAGAGCCAACTTACTACCGATGCCAAAATGCCTTTATCGAGCACTAAACCATCGAAATGCAATTCCCCGTTTCACAATCTTCACCTAACCATCGAATCCATCTATAAATCTCCTCAGATTGACATCGATAAAAGAAAACTCAAACCAAAATCAATGACAAATAGAGCTCTACTTACCACACCAGAAGGAGAATCCGAAAATTCCAACAGTACGATAGAACAACGGGTTCACAAGCCGAAATGGAAGAAAACCAAAACAGAGAGTTGTAGAGATGAGGGAAAAAAGTCAGAGAGGGGAACAGAAGAAATTTGACGTGATTTTCTTGTAGGAGAGAGAAAATTTGAAATAAAAATAAAAAGATAAAAATAATAAATAATAGATATCCCAAATCCCTTAATTTACTCTTCACTGACCCACTAACATCCAACTTCTCAGAATCTAACTCCATCAAGACTCTATCAGGAAACCGAGCAAAAAGATTAATATTCACTCTTGCGCAAAAATTCAAACACAAGACCCCCTACACACTAACTCTCTTACCACTTGAACCAACAAGCTCATTCTAATATAAATTAATAGACAATTTAATATAAGCCCTTCCATCAAGAGTAAGGCTTGGATAAAAAATAACAAAATTGACAAAGGTAAGACTTAAACCCAAGACCTCACACGCACATCCAGAACACTTAACCATTAAAGCAAATATACAATTATGTTAAATAATTACTGAATCAGACATAAAATTTTCAGAGTGTAACAACTGGACAGCGAGATAATTTGCACTCCATATATATCATCAAGTAATCAATTGACAGATATATTAACTAAAGGAATGCCTACTTCCAACTTTGAAGACATTACATGCAAGATGGGAATGGAAAATATCTATTCACCATCTTGAAGGAGAGTATTGAAAAATCTAAAATATTTTTTTTTGTATAGCTATAATTTCTATATATATCCCATGATTTCATTATATTCTTAAGTTAGAATAATTTACTCTTAACATATATTAGGATAGAATAAATTAGCTCCTACTTTTTGGGAGATTATAAATCTCATGGAATTGATAGAAGTCCACTTCCATTTCTATAAATATTGAACAGGCTAAGCCTAGAAAAAATATAATAGAGCAATTTAAAATTTTTTGAGATACAGATATTTTACTTCATATACCTAAATCTTACATTTAATACAATAATTAATATATTATTTTTTCTTCAAATGCAAAAGTGATCCTATTGTTTTAATACTATTTTCTTTCATTACTACTTATCATTTTCTTTTAATATATTTTAGATTAATATCGAAAAATATTTTAGATAATTTTAAATTTGGTCAATATACTATTTATATTAGGGATACATATTAAAATTATATATAAATTTTGGTTTAATATGTAATTTTATACACGGATTTTTATTTTGTGTTATTTTATACGTGAAATTTTAGTTTGACCAATTCCACAAATTATTAACATAATTATTAATATAACATCATTTCATTTTTATATTGCATACACAAGTAATATTTATCCAATATAAAAATCAATTGGTGTATTTATTCTTTAAATGTGTATGATTGAATCAAAATAAACATTTCATGTTTACATTTGAACCACATTTGAAGTTTCATGTGTATAATTATATCAAATCACAATTCATGTATCAAATTGTATATTAAAACAATATTCATGTATAATTTTGAGATTTATTAGTATAAGAATAAATTTATCAAAATTATATATAAATAATATATTTACTTAATATATAAAAATATCATAAAATGAAAGATAAACATTACCCAAAAGGGTAAAAATATCATAAAATGACCCTCCAAATATTACATTATCTAATGAAGATATGGTATTAATATTAACATTTATAATCTAAAATCTTGACATAATAAAATTACCAACTCAAAATAATTTTTATGAACCAAACTTAAAATATTGATAAAATTACTCTTAAAAATGTAAAGATGATTTAAACAAAAACGCATTTAATATTATAATACGGTGGAACTTTTAAAATCCATCAATAAGAAATATCAACGACAACGAATTATTAATGTCATGAGATCTTTGGATTCATTGTATGAATAAAAGGAAAACATGCCATCACTATTAATAAAATCTAAAATCTTCTTTGAAAACGTAAAACATTTATCCACTTGCCATTTTTATTAAACACTTGTATATTATTAAAGAAATAAAACAAAAACTTGTAAAAACATTATATTAACATGAAAAATTAACTTAAAATTTAAAAATATGTTTTAAGTGAAATGTTATCTTAGTGATAATTATTCATTACAACAATGGATAAATAAATCAATATCTATATTTGAATTTTAAAATTGAATGGCAATTTTATATCTACATTGTTGAGTCTTTTCATGTTTAGTTATTGTAAGTAAATTTTAGTTTAGTTAATTTATTGGTTTTAATTTAAATTATATTAATTTTAATTTATTTGTAATGTAATAATTTGATTTTGTATAGTGATTATTCTATTTATAATAATTTGATACTTGTTACACTTAAAAAGAAACTGTTAATAAGCAAAAGGAAAAAAATCTCAAATTACTTTAAACGAGCTCTCCTTCACTTTCCAAAAACAAATATTACCTTAAATGGCAATTTAATATTTTTTTAAAGATGCATGCACCGTCTCTGTACTATTAGCAAAATCATTAATTGAGTTAGTGTCATTTTTAATTGGGTCATTAACATGGTTATTTGAGAGTATTTTAATTTTTCACTTAAAAAATAAAAAATATAGGATGGGATAAACTCATCAATCAATTTTATTTTATATTTTATACATTTTAATTTTATTATGGACACCTTATTACCTCCATCAGCTATATATATTTATATTGTTTATCAAGTGTTTTAGGTAAATATTTTTCGTAATTAAAATAAGTTATATTATTTGATAACATTTTAGTCATGTTGGGATTTGAACCTACACCAATTAAATTAGTAAAATGTTTAATTTATCATTCAATCAAAACTTCATTTTGATATATTTTATACAATTTTATTTTAATATGCACAATTCATTATCTCCATCAATTGTATATAAATATATATTAATGTATTTGATTGAGTTGGTGTCATAAGTTAACTTAATACCAACTCAATATTGATGACATACAATGATATACAATTTTAATATAACTTTTTCATTTTAATATTGTAAATATTTTATATGTTATTATTAATTAATTTCAAACCACTCGCTTTTATTATTTATTGTATGTTATTTTAGAAACATATTGTGTTCTAGATTTGTGGTTTCCACACGCATATGCATGTGATAAGATTTCTATATTAATAATATATTTAATTGAGTTAGTATCACAAATTAACTTGACATTAACTCAAGTTGATGACATAATTTAATCTATTTTTATTTTAATAATATATAAATTTCATATGTTATTATTAGTTAATTTCAAATCTTATGTTTTATTATTTACTATATATTATTTTTGAGTAGATATTTATATTTCAAATTTTTATTTCGGATGTGATAGGAATTATAATAGATTATAATTTTTATATGTAGGTGTATTTATAATAAAGTACTAGTTTTTATTAAACACGGATGAGACCACCATGAGTGAGATATGTGGAAAGAGTTTAGCTTATAGCACGTGAGCAAGTAGCAACGTTCCATATGAATGAAGAGAAAAGTGTAATTTTGATGGTAAAAGAGGGGTATTTTCTTTAACCTGCTAAAAGGCAAAAACAAACAACTCAACTACACGTCAACAAAGCCTCCCTGCTCTATATAAACTTCCATTCTCAATCCTTCCCTCCAATCAGATTATTATTGCCTTTTCCTCACCACGCTGTCTCTAAACAACCAAACACAGTCCTACAATTTAGGAGTTTTTGTTTTTCGAATCTGCGGCGGAGATAATGATGCACAGATTTATTCCGGTCAGGAGGTTATTTTCGGAAACTAAATGTTATCTCCCTTGCCAACGACGACGACGTTGCTTCTCTCAGGTGGCTCGAAATGAGATTGATAACAGGGATGATCTTGTTCGTAAAATGCCTCCTTTTGATTACTCTCCGCCTCCTTACACCGGTCCTTCCGCCGACGAGATCCTTTCCAAACGCAAGGAGTATCTTAGCCCCTCCATGTTTTACTTTTACACCAAACCAGTGAGTTACTTTTGTATCATTTCGAAACATTGGATCTGTGGAGTTTTCAGATAAACATCTAAAATCAAATTAATTGTTATTCATGTGTTCTTTTATGATTCAAAAGCGATACTCTTGATTAATTGACAGTCCTTTCGAAACGTCTACGACGTGATTTTGTTCATGCAAACTGAAGATTTTTAATTTGAAATTTTCATTAATTAACAATCTAAATCTCTTGTAAAAGATTATTATGTCTAACTTGATTCCTTTTTATATTTAAACAAAAACATACTGCACCTATTTAATATCTGTTTGGCTGATTCTCAGATTCATTGAACTGAATAACGTTTGGCAGAAGATTTGTCCTTAGTTGAATTTTGTTTTCTCAGTGGTCCCCCCCTTCTCTCTCTCGTCTCGCGTGTATGTTAAATGTTAATTTTCTTATAATTAAAAATTATGAATAATGAATATTCTGTTTTTTTTTTCCTTTTCCTTTGTAATTTTTCGTTTTCAGTTGAACATAGTGGAGGGGAGGATGCAGTACTTGTTCGATGATAAGGGACAAAGATACCTAGACGCATTTGGAGGGATTGCTACGGTGTGTTGCGGCCATTGTCATCCTGATGTGGTTGAAGCAATCGTCAATCAAACCAAGCGCTTGCAGCACTCCACTGTTCTTTACCTCAACCATGCCATCGCTGATTTTGCTGAGGCCCTTGCCAACAAGTTACCCGGCAATCTCAAGGTAATTGCTTACTAAATGCTCCACTGTTCTATCACACGTTCAATAGTTATGATAAACGCTTAATGGTTAAAGACGAACGAAGAATATACATAGAGAGAGATTTGAAGTTGTCGAGGGGAGGTGTCGATGGAGCGAGTTGTAGAGACTCTACAACGGGTGAGTTGGGTTTGGAATGTCTATTTGATTTTTTCTCCGAACCCAATACCGATTTATTGAGAAGTTGGTCTGCACTTGGCAAATGATATTTTTCAAATTTCTCTTAAATTTAATCCGTACTCTCAATAAAAATAAAATCAAATATTATAAAATATATATAAAGTTGTAAGAATAACTTGTTAATATTAAAAATAATTTGTTATTCAAAATATTAAATTTAAATATATTATATCAATATTACAAAAATATAATTTTTTCATCAAAAATATTTTTTATTTTTAAATATAATGAGTAAGTTGCATAGTAAAATTTTTAAATAAATTAAAGTTTTATTGTTTAAAAATTTTTTAGTATTAAGTAAAATAATTAAAATAAACATTGATAATTATAATACAAAAGAAAAATGTAATGTTATTAATATATAATGATAATATTAATTTATAATTTCTTTTGAGAAATGTTAATATATAATTTGTGTAAAAGTAACTATTAATTCAGAATGCAATACAGCAATTAAGCATTTAAGCTCATAAATTTAATGAGATTTAAATTAAAAATGTGTCAAATTTCTCGTGCCAATTCGCAAATTTTATAAAAAATAATTGAAAAATTCCGGGATCAAAGATAATTTATTACATTTTAAAATAATAATTAAAATCAAATTTGACATGAGTTGGGGCGGGGCCTGCCAGCCCGCTGAATTCGACCCTGGATATGATGGCTGACTCTTGTTCTATTTAGAATCAACCTGTATCCCTACGCATAAGTTGCAATAATGATTAATGTTTTGCACTAGACAAAAAAATAAAAGTTTATTTCAAATAAGAGTACCCCATTTCTTTTTTTTTCTTTATCTGTAATCTATAAAGTTAGTTTTTTGGGTGAAAATGTTTCAATTCTGGCCATACCTTTAAATTGTTCTCTTTCGACTTCCAAGATGATAACTTTTTGTTTAAATTAATATTTAGTCGTCGTATTTTGTTTTGGTTTGTAGATTAACTATAGTTGATGGATTTCTATTTTCAATCTCGAGTATTATTGCCTTGGCTCTTTCATCCAGTACCCGTATCATTTTTATCTAGGTGACTTGTATCAAATATTAGATTCTGTGAATAGATTAAAGTACTATTGAATTTGGATGAAAATATAAATAACTTGAGGACTTTAATAGCCAAACAACTTTGGATGCCTCAAATAACAAGCGGTATAGAACATGCCTCATTCCTAGAACATAGCTACGAGATAAATTATGACTCAACTTGGAGTTGAAGAATGCACTAGGAAATTTTCATTTTTGTGTGCTCTTCATTGTGATACCATGTATATTTGGATTTAAATTGGTCTGACCGTCTTTATTATTTTTTTGTATTGTATTTTTTATCATAAAATTTGACTTCTTTTTTGTGGCTGTGTAGGTTGTATTCTTTACAAATTCAGGTACAGAAGCAAACGAATTGGCAATGATGATAGCCAGATTGTATACTGGATGCCATGACATAGTATCATTGAGGAATGCGTATCATGGAAATGCAGCGGCAACCATGGGAGCCACTGCCCAAAGTAACTGGAAGTTCAATGTTTTACAGGTATGTCGCTTCATTTTTAGTTTCTTGAAATTCGATGCTCTTATTGTTCATAGCACTTCATTTTAAGTATTGATCCGGATATCAGTGTGTGATTACAGTAGTTGAAAATGAAATAACAAAGGTAGGTGGTAATTAGGACACTGATGTTATGTCAATCTTGTTTTGTAGTTGAATTTCGAGCCAATGTTATTTAACTATGGCTTGAACATTGTATTCTAATTTACATCCAATGTTTGCTTAGTTACTAAAAGAACTTTCTGTTATTGGTATGAATAATTTGAGAAGAGCAGTTATCAAAGTGTCTAAAATGCTAAAGATATGCAAGTAGTATGTAGAGATGAGCTTCCTTTTTTTTTACTTTTATTAATTTCAATATATTAATAAAGGGAGACGGAGAAAACAAATTCATAAAAGAGGATACTCAATTGTGGAAAGTTATCTGCATTCTGTTTAAACTTATCAGCAAACTTGAGTATAGGTTTACCTCAAAGTTGTGTGGGTAGGATCTATGTCTTAATGCATCGCATGATGTTAGTTAGTTCTTTTATTACATGGCTGTTACTGTTTGGTATCTTTTACACCATAAGGTCCATAACTTTTAACAAGAGCAGGTGGCAAACCATGGCATATAATTTCAGTTGCAGCAAATGTTGATATAAAGACAAAAGAACATTTCAACATCTCTCTCAATTTTTGATCTTTTCTTTCTTAAGGGTGGGGGTAGGTGGCTAGATTTCAATCATTCCCGTATGACAAAAGCTAACGAATCATTTATTAGACATGGTTCATTTATGTAATGTTTGTTTTGTACAAACGAATTTGTATGTATATTTATATTATCTGAACTAGATATAATTAAAAATAAAATCAACCTAATTGTCCAGTACTCATGCCCAAACTAGTCCTTATATTTGTTCAATACATGTAACTCACTATTACTGCAAAACACATGACCTTTGCAATCCAATGGATAAATCATATGTACTGATTATGTGCTTATCATAAATTTCAAAAACTTAATATGTCCCAGTTCCCTTTTAATCTTCGGAGTATATAAAGTTCTGGTATTATGAAATAGAACATGATATGTCAAGTATGCCTAACCCGTAAGTATGTGCATCAGAGTGGAGTTCATCATGCCTTAAACCCAGATCCATACCGTGGTTTCTTTGGTTCTGATGGAGAGAAGTATGCAAAGGATGTTCAAGATCTTATCCAGTTTGGAACTTCTGGCAACGTTGCTGGATTCATTTCTGAAGCTATACAAGTAATCTCCAATATTCACCATCTCCTTCAATCTTCATTTTCTTCTATCAACTTTTCATGATATCCTACTGAAGACACATCACCTAACGTTCCCTTTATGTTTCCATTGATAGGGAGTTGGTGGAATCATAGAATTGGCCCCAGGTTACTTGCCTGCTGTTTATAGCACCATAAAGAAAGCTGGAGGTCTTTGCATTGCTGATGAGGTTCAGGCTGGGTTTGCTCGCACAGGGAGCCATTTCTGGGCATTTGAGAACCATGGGGTTGTTCCTGACATAGTGACAATGGCAAAGGTTTTTAGTTCTCTCGTTTTCTTGGTTATGGAAATATCCTAGCTATCTCCCTTTGCTAGACATGCATTATAACAGTAATCTTACTCTGATAGTAGCAGTTCTTTTGATTTAAGCGGACCACACTACTGGATTTTGTTTTTGTGTAGCTTAGCTATTCACTTGCAGCTAACTTTTGTGCCTTGAGATGTTTCTTTTATGACAGGGCATTGGAAATGGCATTCCTCTAGGTGCGGTGGTAACTACCCCTGAGATTGCGGAGGTCTTGACTCGCAGGAGTTACTTCAATACCTTCGGCGGGAACCCTGTATGTACCTCTGGAGGGCTAGCCGTCCTGAAAGTAATTGAAAAAGAAAAACTTCAGGAGAATGCCTTTGTTGTCGGGACCTATTTGAAAGAGAAGCTTACTGCCCTGAAAAATAAATATGACCGTAAGCTTCATCCTTTCTCCTGTATATTCTGCATGAAACATTCTCTAAACTAACGGTCACTGACATTGCTGATTGTACCATGTATGGATGTGTACAGTTCTAGGGGATGTAAGAGGAAGAGGACTGATGCTTGAGTCGAACTCGTCACTGATCAGAAGCTCAAGACTCCAGCAAAGCTTGAAACTATTCATGTAATGGATCAGATGAAAGGTTAGGGTTATTCCAATCCCCACATTAATCCTACCATAGCATAAACTTTGCTTCTGAGATAATAATGAATAAACTTTGGTATTCTTCTAGAACTTGGAGTACTGGTGGGGAAAGGTGGATTCTATGGCAATGTGTTTAGAATTACCCCTCCTCTCTGTTTCACTAAGGAAGATGCAGGTCAGTTACTCTTCCGCGGACTGATTAACCTAGCGTCCAGTACGGTTTTCTTTTTAATGAATGATAATTTCTTGTTGCAGATTTCCTTGTAGATGCGATGGATTACACCATGGAGAAGATGTGAAGCACCCGACTTAACACGTGGATGAATGAAGATATGATGTTTATTCACAAAGTTGCTTTAATCAGTGCTCCCTATCGTAAGTGAAAAAAAGAATCATCGCTGCACATAGATTTTCAGATTGAATAAGTTTTAAAAATTTGGTAGCTATGGTTTAGAAAAGCTGTTTTGATGAGTCAACAACTCGTTGTCTCTTGTTCAAACTCTTCCATGTTTGTGTTGCCTCATAACTTTGGCATTCATAAATATTCAACATATGTTATGGTAATTTGGGTTTATAAATTATGTCGAGCAGCGAGATACATTCGCCAAAGTTTCATTATCACATCACATTTTGGAATTTTTTTAAAGGAGGAGAATACTATTTTTTTAAAATATTTTTCAATTAAACATAAATATATTTGATTATTAAACTCAAAACCTAAAATCGTATGTTTTAAAGTGAAAATATTCCGTAATTATATTTCATGTTTTATTCATATAAATTATACATGTAAAGTATATCTTAAATAAAATCTTCTAATTATTTATTTTATGTATACTTTTTTCAAAGATAAAATACTTTTACACATAAATTTCTCCCAATTTTAAATATTATATCTGTAGTATTATTTCCTGACTAAATTTTTGTACTGATCACATTTCATTAAAGTAGTATTATTAAAAAAATCTAAAATATTTTTATATTCATATATAATATTTATCAATATATGTTCAAATGAGTGTTCCTTTTTTTTCTTTTGTAACAATTTAAATTTCTATAGAATGGAAATCATTCTAATATCAACTATTAATATTTTAAAATTAAGCATATAATATATATATATATATATATATATTATGTTTTAATTTCTTAATCATATTTTTTAAATGCTATAATTTTTAGAGTTTAAAAATAATTAAAAGTAATTTAGTTAGTGCTAACTTGTGCATCAAACAAGCAAAAAAAAAAAAAGAATATATATATTTGCTATCATGTGGTAAAAGTATTAAGAAAGTCTTTGTACTTGGGGCAGCTTATATTTCAGCTCCTTAATTAAAAAATGGATAAATTAGCTCTTATACATTTCAAAATATGTAAATTAGCCCCCTCTGTTAAATTTTATCTGTCAAATGATCACGAAGATATGCTGAAAATTATTTTTTATAGGTAAACTATAAAAATGGTCATCCAACTATGCCTTTCGTTTTATTTTGATCTCTCAACTATTAATTTTTTTAATTTAGTCACTAAACTTTTCGAAATTGAATATTTTAGTCACTCTAAGTTGATGTGTGTTTTTATTAGTCTAGTAACAAAATTAGCCCTTAATATTTACACATTCTATCAATTTGATCCTAAATATAAAAAAAATTCAACAAAATTAGCCCTCAATGTAAACAAAAATTTTCATTTTAGTTCTAATTCTAAAAAATTTAATAAATTTGGCCCTCAACATTTACAAAATCTATCAATTTAGTCCTAACTATAAAAATTACAATTTTTTTTAAAAAAATCATTTTCAGCTCTGTATAACCCATTGGCTAACCTATGTGAGATATTAAAATAAGAAAAAGAGTACCCTCTTTCAAGTCACTTGCAAAAAAATCCTAACATATAACATTAAGACTAGATTGACATATTTTGTAAATGTTGAGGGTCAAATTAATTGAATTTTTTAGCATTAGAACTAAAATGACAAATTTTGTAAACATTGAGGGCTAAATTTGTTGAATTTTTTATATTTAGGATCAAATTGATAGAATGTCTAAATATTTGAAGGCTAATTTTGTTAGTTGACTAATAAAAAACCCACATTAACTCAGAGGAACTTAAATATTTAATTTCAAAACGTTTAATGACTAAGTCAAAAAAATTAATAGTTGGGTAATCAAAATAGAACGAAATGCATAGTTTGGTGACAATTTTTATAGTTTACCCATAAATTTTTTTTTAGCATTCCACATCATCATTTAATAGATAAAATTTAATAGAGGGGCTAATTTGCACGTTTCAAAATGTATAAGGGCTAATTTGCCCATTTTTCAGTCGAGGTGCCAAAGTGCAATCCACCTCTAAGCACAACGGCTTCCCTGGTACTTTTAGCGATCATATCTATCTATCTATCTGTCTGTCTGTCTGTGGTATAATGATAGATTTAGCATCTAATTTTTCCCATTTTGACATTTTGGCCCTAATTTTTGGATCACTTTGGTCTTAAACCTTCAAATTTTAGTCAAATCACTTTTTGTTAGATGAAAAAGCTCATAGAACTACCAAAAAAAAAAATTAACGGCATTAATGTAATAACTTACGTGGTAATCCACTTATATTTCATAAAAGTAAAAATAAAAAATAAAAAAGCTTCATAAATATTTTTAAAATAATTATCCACATCAACAATTAAGTATACATAAATTATCACTTGAGTGACATATATGTGGTATTAAAATTTTAATAATTCAACAAACATTTTCATTAAAAAATAATTTGACTAAAATTAAAGGTTGAGGGCCAAAGTAACTTAAAAATTTAGGATCAAAGTGCCAAAATGGATAAACATTTGGAACTAAATTTATAATTATATCTATATATCTATTTTATTTTATTTTATTTTATAAAAGTACCAATTCTAAAACTACAAATATTCAACTAGATATTTGTCATTAATTTTTTTACAATTTATTAGTGTTATTAACTAGAAGGGATAAATCTTAAAATTATAGATGAACTTTGATTTAATGTGTAATTGTATCCATGAACTTTAATTTGGTGCAATTATACACGTGAAACTCTAATTGTGGTTCAAATGTATACTTAAAACTTTAATTTTGATTTAATCATACACATTTAAAGGAATAAATACTTTAATTTATTTTTATATTGGATAAATATAATTATTTATGTATGCAATATATAAGCATAAAATTATGTTATATTAATAATTGTGTTAATAATGTACAAGAATTAAAACATAGTAAAAGTGAGATGATTAGGAAAAAATCCTAGGAGTCAAGAGTGCTTTGCTTAGTTTCCTAGTGAAATCAGCCTCTGCTGTGGCTTGGGATGGAGGAAAGTGGTGGCAACAAAGGGTTAAATGAGGAGGAGGTTTCTCTCTTGGCAGAAGAGATCATTCATCTATTGGTGAAGAGCTCGACAGTGTCACCAAGTGATAAACCTACGTTGATCTGCACTGTATGGTCAAAAAAATCTTATAATCTAGACAGCTTCAAGGCACAGATGAAGAGCATCTAGAAAACAAAAGGAAAATTTGAGATCCAATTAGCAGGTCAGAATTTATTCATGATTAATTTTGAATTTGAATATGATTTAGAGACAATCTTAGAAGGCCAGCCATGGCTATTCAGGAAACAGCTAGTTTTTTTTTGACAGATTGCTTAAATCGGCAGAAAGGAATAGATCAAACTTATTTTGTCCTTGTTTTGGGTAAAAATTGGACCATGTTTACCTGAATTTGATAAAAAGGATTTGATGCATGCTATTGGGACTACTTTTGGGGGAATTATTAGATCTGAAACAACTGGGGAATTCTGTCGAATTAGAGTTAAGTTAGACGTGCAAAAACCCCTTCGTAGGGGTATCTTTGTATCCACCGATGAACAAGAACGTTTGGATTCCCTTTAAATATGAGAAGTTACCGACCTTTTATTTTGGATGTGGTAGAATAGGGCACGCTCTCCAAAATTGCAAGGTGATAGAACCTGCAGATAGAGACAGAATTAGAGAGGATCCACCTTTCACTCTAGCATTAAAAGCATAAAGTAATTTAATTGGAAAGGAAAGTCTAAAATTAAATGCTCTTTTAAGAAAAAAAAGAAGTCAATGTTTATACACTGGATTAGTGGAGGAAAACCAAAAGTCGGTGTTACAAATAGAAGATCCAAATTCATTAGTACTGGAGGAAGTAATAAATAATAAAGAAGAAGGGATGATCGTAAATGAGGAGCACCATAAAAAAATGAAGAGCAAGAAGAAACTTTAAAAGTAGGTAGAAAAGCCATCTGGAAAAGAATTAATTCTGTGCAAGGGAGGGGTTCGTATAAGGAAGAGAGCATTATGGGTAAGAGGAAACTAATTGAGCTTAAGGTTGGAGATTGTGCAGAGGATAATTTTTTGGGAGATATAGGAAAAATAGTGAAATATGAGGACCAAGACTTACAGAATAAGGAGGGACTAGATTTGCTTGAAGAAGAAAGGGAAAAAGATGTGTTTCCTAATAAAAAAAGATCGACGGATGCCAATTGGCAAGCCGACCAAGAGCAATGAAAATTATTTGTTGGAATGTTCACGGTTTGAGAAATCCGCGAGCAGCACGAAGACTTTGGTTCTTACTGAAGCAACATAACCCCGATGTGGTTTTCTTTATGGAAACCAAAATTGATGATAAACACATGGAAGGGATTAGAAGAAGGTGTGGTTTTGTGAATGGAATTGATATAGGAGCAGAGGGTTCGCGTGGTGGACTTTGTCTAGCTTGGAGAGAAGGATTTACGGTCAGCCTCAAAACATTTTCGAAAAATCATATTGACGTACTAGTAGATGAGTACAGTGTAAATAGAGTATGGAGATATACATGATTTTATGGGTCGCCTTATGCTAGTGATCATAATGCTTTATGGAATTTGCTAAGGACATTTGGACAAGAGAAGAGATATCCATGGCTGGTCAGTGGTGATTTTAATGAAATTATGTACTTTTTTGAAAAAAGAGGGCAACCAAGGGAGAAGAGGAAAATGGCAGCCTTTCGTGAGGTCCTGGATGAATGTCAACTAATGGATGTGGGATTTCAAGGAACATGGTTCACATGGGAAAGGGGTAATTTGCCGGAAACAAATATAAGGGAAAGGCTGGATAGGAGCGTGGCTAATGAAAGCTGGATGCATTTATTCCCGAAGGGTACTATTTGTCATTTAACTCATTCGATATTAGATCACTGTCCTCTCTTTATTCATACAGACAATGAAGAACGGTTCAAGAGAAGCCCACGGCTTAAATTTGAGGCATCGTGGATATTAGAAGAATCTTTTGAGCAAGAGGTTAAAAAGTCATGGGAATCATCAAATGGGATGATTTATGAAAAACTAGAAAGGTTATAGAATAGATTGACAAGGTGGGCGAGTTTAATTAAACAAAGCAAAAATGACTTGAAAAGAAAACTCAATAAGGAACTGGAAACTCTATTGGAAAGTGAGAGGACTGATGATACAATGGCAAAGCTAATAGATACCAGAATCGGACTAAATATGGAGATTGATAAAGATGAAATTTACTAGAAGCAGAGAGCAAGGGCCAATTAGCTTCGATTAGGGATAAAATTCAACTTTTTTCAACAAATATGCAACAACATGTAGAAGGATCAACACAATTAGTCGACTGGAGTTAATGGAGGGGCGAGAAATTGCTAATGAGCTAGAAATCTATGAAATAGCCTCAAATTACTTCCAAAACTTATTTTCGTCAAACAAAACGGAAATTCATCATACTTATTAGTGGGTATTAATACTCATATCTCGCTTAAAATTAATCTGACTTCTTGTCACAAGATATACAGTGGATGAAGTCTATCAAGTGTTACAAGGGATGGGGCCAACTAAAGCACAAGGATGGGACGGTTTTCCAGCTTTATTTTTCCAGAAGCACTGGCATATTGTGGGCAAAGATGTTGAAGGCTTTTGTCTTGGAATTCTGAATGAGGGTAAAGATTTTAAATTTTCTAATCATACAGACATAGTGCTTATCCCAAAACCCTAAACCTTACAAACCTATGTTGGGATACCCATTTTTTAAATGCCAATTCGGGAAATATAGTTTCTTATACATGGAAAAGCATATGGGCAGCAAAAGATGTTTTGAAAAAATATTTTGTAACATCTGAGATTTAAGGGCTTTGCATTTTTTATGTTTTTTGTGTTTGTTGTGTTATGCATGTTGTTTGGATATGTTTGGGGGCCTCGGGAAGACTCGGGGTTAAGTAGAAGCCTTGGTATAATTTTAGTTGTGGGCATTTTAGAAGGAAGCTAATTGGGAGCAGGACTTAAGGGTTATTGTTTGCGTTTGGTGACACAAGAGGTGCAGTGGAAGAGCGGCAAGGAGACGCCACCTAACATGTAGGGAGATGGCGTCACAAGGAGAAGTTGAGAGGGAGAGGGTTCAAAACTCTCAAGTAGCACAAGGGAGTATTATTTTTGGTTGAGGTAAGGGCAGCTGGATGGTAATCAAACTCTAGAGGAGAGAGACAAGACTTGGTCAAATATTTCAATGGATGGTGGAGAGTGATTAAGGGAGTTTGAATTATTCAAGCTAGTTTGAATTATTCAAACTAGTTTGAATAAGTGGAGGAGAGGGAATTAAGGAGTGTTTCAAGGGACGGCATGGGGATTGAGGTGAGAATGGATTGTAAGCCAAATTTTTGAGTAGTGTAGGGGGTGAGGCTTTTGGTTTTGGTAAGGGGAGTTGGTGCCTAAATTTTTATAGGTTTTATTAGCTTTTGTGTGTTAAGGGTTTCTTTTTTTTGGCATTTTGGGCGTGTTCTTCTTTTAGTTCTTTTCTTACTCTTTTTTGCTGAAAAGTGCCTAATCAATTCCCATTATTTTCTTTTACTATGACTTATAGCCAAAACTAGAGAGACCATTTTGTGCATATTTCTTCTCATCTTCTTTTCTCTACTCATTTCCAAAACTCACTACCGAAAGTAACACACTTGTCCCTTGCAATCTTTCGTTTTCTTCTTCTTCTCTACCTACTCTTTTAAATCGAAACCTTTGTTCTTCTTTCCCTATTTTTCCCCTTATCATTCTTTTCTCCCAACCTTTCTTCTCTTTTTGGTTTCTCTGGTGTTGCCGAAACTCTTAGGCCTTCATTGAAGTTCTCATGTTTTCATTTTCGGTTCTTTCATCTTATTCTCTTCCACTCTTGTTCATTACCAAATCTTCTCTGCTATTGTAGGTGTGCCAAATTCTCTTGGGTGTTGTTCGAATCCTCTGTGTTAAGGTAAGATAATTCCCTTTTGTTTTCCCCTTGATTAAACCCGTATTCCTTCTTTTCTTGGTAAGGCCAAACCTGTCTTGATCAATACTTAAACCTACTTTTTTCTCTCTGTGTTACGATGAATAGGGGGACAAAGTGTTAGGCATCTACTTTGGATCATTCTTTGGTTTGGTTGTGAAGGGTGTTTCATCCGAGAAATATCATTAGCCGAACCATTTAGGTTCTAAGTCTGTGGAGTGACTAATCTCTGAACCCCGTCTCTCTTTTCAGGATTGTAAGGTAAGGGATTTCTTTCTAGTATTCTATTAGTCTATTTATCCGTTGTTCATCGCCTTAACCTAGTTGAGTGGTTATACCATCATCTCTTTCATAGCGATTTATTGACCAAGACTTTTAATGGATGCAAGAAACGTTTAAGTTGGGGAAGGGAGCAAACCTATGGTTTCGACTCCAAAGTTTAAGAAGCGAGCAGTATCGACAGTTCGAGATTGGCCACTGAGGTGTGGGCTGACTTCTAAAAGGGATAAGCAGATCGCTGTGATCCCTACGAGTGGGGACGTTAGTGAGATCGATAGTTTAGTTCTTCAGGTTTACAGGTGTGTAATTATCACACTATTTCCTTAATTTCATAAATGAGTATGTGTTATGTTTGAAAGCCGAAAATAGCGGTAATGGTGATTGAGTTACCCAAGTTGGGTAAACCGGAACCCCAGGTCAGTATATTGTATTTTAAGCCTTTTTAAGGTTTGTGGATAATATGATTGTGGGTGTATGCTAAGTATTACATGTATCACATTATATAACCTATCTTTTATACTATGTTGCATGTGCATGGGATATTGGGATGATAATGATATAAAGGGGAAGTGTATATTGGTGACTTTGTCATGATTAATGATGGCGTGGTGCCTCATTGTGGAATTGGTGATTTAATCACAAGTGGATCAGTGCCTAGACCACTATATGTGGACTTTGAGCAGTGTGTCTGTCAGCATGACTGCCAAAGAGGTGTGTAGCGGATGGAGGGTTGATTGTAGAAATCCCCACATATATGTTGAGGATGGACATGTGGAGCGGTGTGTAGAGGATGGAATACTAGGTTGGGTTGGGCTAGCATTTTGATTACTTGTGCATGATGTGATAATTCGATGATGGTTTGGGGCTTAGGCCCACTTGTGGAATTTTTTGGACTAATTGCACACTGAGTCTAGTGACTCACTCTATTTTCTTAACAAATTGCAGGTAGCTCATGATTCTTTGGACTGGGTTGGAATGGACTCGAGGTGGCCATGCAAGGGTTATTTAATTAAACTTTATTTTAAATTATTAATTGTTATTTTCTTTTGGGATATTTTTAATAAGCAATAAGGCCACTTTAAATTTGGTAAATTTTGGATTTAAAGTCCGTGTTGTTACACATTAATTACGAACTACTTGATCGAGCACTTTTATCAAGATAAACAAAATTTTCTTTGCAACCTGTTTAACACACATTTCCTATGAAACTAAAAATTTTTATTGACATTCCATAAACGGAAAAAAAAAAAATCGCTAAGTTTTTCAAACATTGCTTAAATGCTAGGCTTAGCTAATTCACTTTAAAAACTTGAATAATGTGTTTCAATTGAGCCATGAAACTTGGTTTTATTAAAGCAATTCTCTAAAACTTATAAAACTTTTCAAACTCATTTTCCCTAGTGACATGCCAGATCCATCGTGGTGTTTGGGTCAGGTTTGTGGTGTTGCAATTTGGTATCAGAGCCAAGTTTTAAAAACTCGGCCTTGGGTTTTGGGGCTACAACATTTTCAAATTATATATTTAAGATGGTTTAAAAAGAAATTTCATATGAACTTGTGTTTTGGAAGAATGGCACTCGAATTTTCGGCCCAGGTCCACCAGGTAAGTTTTCTGATTGTTAAGTGAATTGCATGAGGTGGTTATATGATGTATTGCTGTGGATGTTGGAATCTAGAAACTTTGTTGTAGAGATGGAAACCTTTAAGAATGAATGTACTTTGAAGGAACTACTTATAATTCTAGCTTATAAAACTACTCGTCAATAAACAAGTGGAAAGATTTACTGACTCATAAAAGTTATAACTAGAGTAAAGCAGAGCGATAGATATGAGTGGTAGAGGACATGGACGTGTTACTCACAATCGTGGGAGAGGTTAGCGTACTGAGGTTGAGCTTTCGGAAGCAAGGAATGATCACGAGGCGTCGCGCCAAAGATCACCTATGGCGGGAAGAGAGTTCGCAAGACGTAATCGGTGGAGACGATGCCCTGTCTCAAGCGATGTTGCGTGTGTTAGAGAGTGTAGCTGGATCAAGTACTGGAGCAACAACTCGGAAGTCTATTCCTGAGTGACTTCGGGCTAATGGAGCTGAAATGTTTAGGGGTATTTCTGGGGTAGATCTAGACGTGGCTGAGTATTGGCTAGAGGAAGTCGAGAGAATTATGGATGACTTGGACTGCACTGCAGAGGAGAAGCTGAAAGGCGCAGTGTCTTTTCTTCGGGATGAAGCCTATCAGTGATGGCTTACTGTGAGAGAGGGTACTCCGGTAGACCGAATGGATTGGGATTTCTTTAAGATGATGTTTCAAGGGAGGTATGTTGGAGCTAGTTATGTGGATGCTCAGAGGAAGGCATTCTTGAATCTAGTTCAAGGGGGTAAATCGATAGCTGAGTATGAGGTAGAATTCTTGCAGTTAAGTCGGTATGCCCGAGGGATAGTTGCAACGATTACGAGCGATGCTTGCGATTCGAAGATGGGCTGTGAGATGAGCTGCGAGTGTTGATAGCTCCACAGTGGGAGAGAGAGACTTTGCTATTTTGGTGGAAAAGCTAAGATAGCCAAGGAGGTAAAGCGAACTGAGAAGCAAAATAGGGTCCAAGATAGAGGCAGAAATAAGAGGAGTTTTAGACCATCAGTGTCATCAGGGGGTTCTAGAAGAGGCCTAGGGTTGAGGGGTCAAGTCGTGTTGCAACACCAACGGTTGTTGGGCAATTTTGACAGTGTGCTCAGTGTGGGAGGTCTCATGCAGGAGAGTGTTGGGGCAGAAATAAGGAATGTTTCAAGTGTGGGTCAAAGGATCATCTGATAAAGAATTCTCCGTTAGATATAACCAGGGCTCGGATGGTAGGTCAGGGGTTTGTGCAGCCAAAAAGGGGTGGTCAGCAGATGTCGAGAGGTCGTGGTCCGAACCGAGGAGGGAATGGTTCTAGTCGGAGTCGTGGAGCACCGGGCAGAGGTGTTGGGAGTATTGAGGCAAGACAGCCCAGGTTAGTTTATGCAGCCAGACGTCGAGAAGAGAGTGATGCACCAGACGTTATAAGCGGGTACGTTCCTCATTTTTGGTTTACCCTTTACTGCATTAATTGATGTTGGGTCGACGCATTCCTATGTTGCTAGCGTTGTGTCTGGAACTTTGAGCATGAACTCTGAAACTACTTCTAGGGAGATGTCTGTATTGAGTCCTTTAGGGAAATTGAAAGTGGTAAATAAACTTTTTAGAAGTGTGCCTTTAGAATTTCAAGGGTTGGTTTTCCCTACTGATTTGATAGAACTACCATTTGGGGAGTTTGATTTAATCTTAGGCATGGATTGGTTGGTAAGGTATCGAGCAAACTTGGATTGTGCTGCTAAGTGCATGGTGTTATGGACTCCCGAGGGTGATAAAGTTTTGGTAATAGGCGAGAGGAGAGACTACTTGTCCAATGTAGTGTCTGCTCTAAAGGCGGAAAGAATGGTGAGAAAAGGGTGTATGTCTTTCTTAACTTTTGTCAATACATTGGATGCAAAGGAAGTGACTGTGAATGAGGTTAGAACAGTAAATGAATTTGTAGATGTCTTTCCTGAAGAGCTTCCAGAGTTGCCTCCGGATCGTGAGGTGGAGTTTGGAATTGAATTACTACCAGGTACGGCTCCGGTTTCCATCGTCCCTTATAGGATGGCACCGAAGGAGCTAGTTGAACTTAAAGCTCAGATTCAAGAGTTGTTGGATCGTGATTTTATTCGACCCAGTGTATCGCCGTGGGGAGCGCCAATGCTATTCGTGAAGAAGAAAGATGGGTCCATGTGAATGTGCATTGATTACCGCCAGTTGAATAAATTAACCATCAAGAACAAGTACCCACTGCCGAGGATAGATGATCTTTTTGATTAGCTCAAGGGGGCTTCAGTCTTTTCAAAGATAGATTTGAGGTCAAGATACCATCAACTTAAGGTAAAGGAAGCAGATATTCATAAGACAGCTTTCCGGACTCGCTACGATCACTATGAATTTTTTTAATGCCGTTTGGGTTGACAAACACACCAATCGCGTTCATGGATATGATGAATCGGGTTTTAACCCTATCTGGACCGGTTTGTGGTAGTGTTCATAGACGATATTCTGGCATATTCCAAGTCAGAAGAGAAGCATGATTCCCATTTTCGGATGGTTCTACAGATTTTGTGGGAGAAGTAGTTGTACGCCAAATTTAGCAAGTGTGAGTTTTGGTTAAAGGAAGTTACTTTTTTGGGTCATATGGTATCTGTAGAAGGGATAAGGGTTGATCCTCGGAAGATTGAGGCAGTGCTAGACTGGAAACCACCTAAGTCTGTGGCAGAGATTCGAAGTTTCTTGGGATTGGCAGGTTACTACAGAAGGTTTGTTGAAGGTTTTTCCTCAATTGCAGCACCCTTAACTATGTTGTTGAGAAAAAGGGGTAGCATTTGTGTGGACTGACAAGCAGCAGGAAAGTTTTGAGAAGTTGAAAAGGATTTTGATAGAGGCTCCGGTTTTAATTAAGTCTAAGTCTAGGAAAGATTTCATAGTGTATTGTGATGCTTCTCACATGGGGTTAGGTTGTGTGCTGATGCAGGATGGGAAGGTTGTGGCCTATGCATCCCAGTAGTTAAGACCGCATGAGATTAACTATCTCACGCATGACTTGAAATTAGCTACGGTAGTTTACGCTTTAAAGGTTTAGAGACATTATTTGTATAAAGAGAAGTCTGTTATCTACACCGACCACAAGAGTTTAAAATATCTTCTAACTCAGAAGGAGCTGAATCTAACGCAGCGAAGGTGGATTGAGCTATTAAAGGATTATGACTGCTCGATTGAATATCACCCGGGTAAAGCAAATGTGGTGGTAGACGTATTAAGCCGAAAGGTTATATCAGATTTAAGAGCGATGTTCACCCATCTCAATTTATATGATGACGGAAGTTTATTAGCTGAACTGTAAGTGAAACCGGCATAGGTAATCAAGTTAAAGAGAAATAGTTATCGAATGATGTCTTGAGTGCTCGACTTCTGTAAGTACAGAATGGTGGGGTAGAGGATTACAGTTTCAACGGCGATGGGGTTTTGTGTTTCCATGGAAAGGTTTGCATGCCGAATGATATGAAATTGAGGCAGATGATTCTTCAGGAAGCACATAGTAGCCCTTACGCTATGCATCCTAGAGGAAGTAAGATGTATCGGGATTTGCGTGAACAAATTTGGTGGCCTGGATTAAAGAAGAAAGTTACGAAATTTGTAGGAAAATGTTTAACGTGTCAGCAGGTCAAAGCTGAACACCAATTGCCTTCGGGGTTGTTGCAACCGGTGAAGATTCCACAGTGGAAATGGGAGAGGATCACTATGGACTTTGTTAGTGGGCTACCTCTTACGCCTACTAAGAAAGATTTGGTATAGGTGATTGTGGATCGGTTGACGAAGTCCGCTCATTTGATACCTGTTCATGTCAACTATTCTCTGGAAAGATTGGCTAAGCTATATATGGTAGAAATTATGAGGTTGCACGGGGTACCAATATCGATTATATCAGATAGAGACCCTAGGTTTACGTCGCGGTTTTGGAAAGCATTACATCGGGCTTTGGGCACAAGACTTGAATTCTAGCATAGCGTTTCATCCGTAGATAGATGGACAGTCTGAGAGAGTAATTTAGGTCTTGGAGGATATGTTGAGAGGGTGTATCATCGATTTCAAGGGTAGTTGGGAAGAGTTCTTACTATTGGCAGAGTTCGCTTACAACAACAACTACCAATCTAGTATTCAGATGGTACACTATGAAGCGCTATATGGGCAGAGGTGTCGCACTCCCACCTGTTGGACGAAATTAGGTGAACGCCAGATTTTAGGTCCTGAAATGGTTGTAGAAACATACGAGAAGGTTAAGTTAATTAGGGCTCGATTGAAGGAAGCATCCGACAGGTAGAAATCATATGTAGATCTGAAGCGAAAGGAGATAGAGTTTGCAGTAGGTGATCAAGTTTTCTTGAAAGTTTCACCGTGGAAGAAGGTGATGAGATTTGGACAGAAAGGTAAGCTAAGTCCCAGGTTTATCGGGCCTTATTGGGTTTTGAAGAGTGTGTGACCAGTGGCGTATCAGTTGGAGTTACCATCAGAATTGAAATAGATGCATGATGTGTTCCATGTTTCCATGTTAAGATGTTACCGTTTGGATCCATCTCATGTCGTGCCAGTTGAGGAAGTTGAAGTAAGGCCAGACTTGTTTTATGATGAGGAAATGATCCAGATCTTGGATCGAGACGTCAAGGTGCTAAGGAGGAAATCACTTCCTTTGGTCAAAGTTTTATGGCGAAACCATGGTTTAGAAGAGGTGACATGGGAGCCAGAGGATGCAATGCGGTAGCAATACCCCCATCTCTTTTGATCAGGTAATTTTGAGGTCGAAATTTCTTTAAGGGGGTAGAACTGTAACATTCGAGATTTAAGGGCTTTGCATCTTTTATGTTTTTCTGTGTTTGTTGAGTTATGTATGTTGTTTCGATGTGTTTGGGGGCCTCGAGAAGACTCGGGGTTAAGTAGAAGCCTTGGTATAATTTTAGTTTTGGGCATTTTAGGAGGGAAGCTAATTGGGAGCAGGACTTAAGGGTTATTATAACACCCGCACCCAAGATTGATACTGGATCTGGATACGAGACATTACTATGCTTGAACTCACTTGAACATGTACTTACGAGCTATAAAATTTTGTTCCAACTTAAAAATTTCACTTTCTTAGTCAACACATACATTACAAGAGCCTACGAGGCCTTAAACTCGTTTCTGAAAACTTTTGGAACTAAATCAAATAATTCATTTTTGAAGCCGGGTTCACACGCCCGTGTGACTTGGAACACGCTGGTGTACCCTTAAGCACGCCCATGCCCTCAAACTATGTAGGGCTACTGACTATTTCCACACGGCTTAGACAAGCCTGTGTCTACCAATCGTGGGAGGTTACTGACTAATTTCACACGACCTTGACACGCCTGTGGGCTTAGACCGTGTGCTAATCCTTAATATACTGGCTAAATCAACACGGTCTGGGCACACGCCCATGTCCAACCCGTGTGTATAACATGGCCTACACACACGGCCGTGGAATTTACCCGTGGCCCTTTCTGATTCATAATACTAAGGTACAGGGTTAACACGGCCTTGACACACGCCCGTGTGTCCAACCGTGTGGGCACTTATAGGCTATTTACCAAGCCGTTAGCCACCCTGAAATGAAAATCATATCCATACACAATTCAATGATGCAACAACAACCCAATTTTATGAATAATACTACATGCTTTATTGATCTCAAAAAACATACATACTTAGTTAATTTGGCCAATCACTTAGCCATATACAAAAGAATAATGAACTTGATAGCCTTTACAAAGGCCCTTCTAAAAACATATCCACAAAATGAATGTTTCCTATACATGCCATACTTTGTAAAGTAACTCGGCTATACCAAAATAAGAGTTGATAGTGTGCTACGAGCTCTGACTCCGATGATCCACAAATTAGCTTGGCGGGACTACATAGAAAGAAACAATCAAATACGTAAGCCTTTAGCTTAGTAAGTTTGCATGTAGAACACATATCAATAAGCTTGCTTAATAAAAACCATTTAGCATAACAATAGTATCGTAATTTCATTTCTAAAGCTTACTTACTCATGCTTGGTTCTTACATGTTTCATGATGCTCACTATGCTCATTTTTGTAAAGTAAACATGATACCTGTGTCGCTTAATCACATTGATTAGCATACTTCAACAATAATCATCATGATCTCTAATTCTTCATTCATAACATAAGTAATATTTAATTTATTTTGATGCTAGCTTTACTTTCTTAGCCCTCTTGTTACCTTATTATTAACTTTACTTGTTTTCCCGATGAACTTCAACGAATACTCGAGCATACTGGATCTCTTTTCACTTAGCATGCCACCCCAGCCATATCTTAGGCATGGTCTTACATGGAATTTCTCATCTTGGTTTCAAGGCCATGTCTTGACATGGACTTACATGAAGTCTTGCCCTTGATAACTTACTCAATGCCAAGCTTGCCTTGGACTTATATGATATCTTGATCAATGCCAAGCTTGCCTTGGACTTACATGATATCTTGTGTGGTATATCGGGTATCCTGGGGAATTCATATTCAATCGGGGCTTGCTCATGTTTAATCTCTTTGTTCACAAAAATGATAGGCCTTACAAAATCGCAATGTATATTATACTAAGCAATTCAATGATAGTAATCATATAGCTTAGAGATCATACAAACTTACTTCGTTTTCAAAATGAGTTAGTTCTTCGGTTTAGTCCACGACTTTATCCTTTCCACGATTGAAGTGAATTCTCGTCTCCTCTTGCTCTATAATAGCAAATTAGCTCATTTTAATCATTTTAGTAATATAAGCATCTCAATAGTCCTACTTAGGTAAAATTACCATTTTACCCCTAAATTTTGGTAAAATTACCATTTTACCCCCTAGGCTCAGAAATTAATTCATATCACATTTTTATCTTCAAAAAGTCGAGGAAAACATTTAATGCTCTTAAAACTATCATCAACAATTAATATATCACATACTTACTACCAAGTTCATAACCTTTTCATTAAGGTCCTATTTAGTGTCCTCATGCTAACACCCTTTTTAAATGTTGTTCATCTAACAACTAAGACTCAAGTTCTTCCTTAAAAATGCAACAAACAACTAAAGTAGCTCTCATGGTAAAACTCTAAACCTTTAACAACATTGCACAATAGTCCCCTCATTTGAAAGCTTAAGCTTTAGGGATCTCAAAAGTACAATTATTTTTAAGAAAAGTTCACTAGGACACTTACACTTACTTGAATGGATGAGAGTTTTCTGAAATTTTTGAAGGTTTCTACCCCTTATTTGCTGCAATTTTTGGTGGAAGATGATTGGAGAAAAAGATGATAACTTTTCTCTCCTTATTCTATTATTAAAAGTCAAATTAGTCCACCTACTACTACTAACTTTGACACTAATTGAAAATTTTATCTCCCATGCTCTCTAATGGCTGACCAAGCCTCTTTAAAAGGCTAAATTGCCTTTTAAATACCCCTATTTAACAATCCATAGCCATTTGGTACTCTTAGCATATAGAATGGAACTTCTGCACTTTATGCGATTTAGTCCTTTTTTGGAAAATTAAACACGAAAACGTTAAAATTAAGATACCAAAATTTTAATGCTCATATGCTATCATGCTCTAACTTATAATATATCATGAAAATAATTTCTTCGATCTCAAAATAGTGATCCCGAGATCACTATTCTGACTAGCCCCTAAATCAGGCTGTTACAGTTATTGTTTGCGTTCGGTGACACAATAGGTGCAGTGGAAAAGCAGCAAGGAGACGCCACCTAACATGTAGGGATATGGTGTCACAAGGAGAAGTTGAGAGGGAGAGGGTTCGAAACTCCCACGCAACACAAGGGAGTATTATTTTTGGTTCAAGTAAGGGAGGTAGTTGGATGGTAATCAAACTCTAGAGGAGAGAGACAAGACTTGGTCAAATATTTCAATGGATGGTGGAGAGTGATTAAGGGAGTTTGAATTATTCAAACTAGTTTGAATAAGTGGAGGAGAGGGAATTAAGGACTGTTTCAAGGTACGACATGAGGATTGAGGTGAGAAGGGGTTGTAAGTCGAATTTTTGAGTAGTGTAGGGGGTGAGGCTTTTGACTTTGGTAAGGGGAGTTGGTGCCGAAATTTTTATAGGTTTTATTAGCTTTTGTGTGTTAAGGGTTTCTTTTTTTTCGGCATTTTGGGTGTGCTCTTCTTTTAGTTCTTTTCTTGCTCTCTTTTGCAGAAAAGTGCCTAGTCAATTCCCATCATTTTCTTTTATTATGACTTATAGCCGAAACTACGGAGACCATTTTGTGCATATTTCTTTTCATCTTCTTTTCTCTACTCATTTTCAAAACTCCACTACCGAAAGTAACACACTTGTCCATTGCAATCTTTCGTTTTCTTCTTCTTCTCTACCTACTCTTTTAAACTGAAACCTTTGTTCTTCTTTCCCTATTTTTCCCCTTATCATTCTTTTCTCCCAACCTTTCTTCTCTTTTTGGTTTCTCTGGTGTTACCGAAACTTTTAGGCCTACATTGAAGTTCTCTTGTTTTCATTTTCAGTTCTTTCATCTTATTCTCTTCCACTCTTGTTCATTGTTGAATCTTTTCTGCTATTGTGGGTGTGCCGAATTCTCTTGGGTGTTGTTCGAATCCTTTGTGTTAAGGTAAGATCATTCTCTTTTATTTTCCCCTTGATTAAACCTGTATTCCTTCTTTTCTTGGTAAGGCCGAACCTATCTTGATCAATACTTAAACCTGCTTCTTTCTCTCTGTGTTACGGTGAATAGGGGACAAAGTGTTAGGTATCTACTTTGGATCATTCTTTGGTTTGGTTGTGATCGGTGTTTCATCCGAGAAATGTCGTTAGCCGAACCATTTAGGTTCTAAGTCTGTGGAGCGACTAATCTCTGAACCCCGTCTCTCTTTTCATGATTGTAAGGTAAGGGATTTCTCTCTAGTATTCTATTAGTCTATTTATCCGTTGTTCATCGCCTTAACCCAGTTGAGTGGTTATACCATCATCTCTTTCGTAGCGATTTATTGACCAAGACTTTTAATGGATGCAAGAAACATTCAAGTTGGGGAAGGGAGCAAACCTTTGGTTTCGACTCCAAAGTTTAAGAAGCGGGCAGTATCGATAGTTCGAGATTGGCCACCGGGGTGTGGGCCAACTTCTGAAAGGGATAAGTAGATCGTTGTGATCCCTACGAGTGAGGACGTTAGTGAGATTAATAGTTTAGTTCTTTAGGTTTATAGGTGTGTAATTATCACACTATTTCCTTATTTTCATAAATGAGTATGTGTTATGTTTGAAAGCTGAAAATAGCGACAATGGTAACTGAGTTACCCAAGTTGGGTAAATCAGAACCCTAGGTCAGTATATTGTATTTTAAGCCTTTTTAAGGTTTGTGGATAATATGATTGTGGGTGTATGCTAAGTATTACATGTATCACATTATATAACCTATCTTTTATACTATGTTGCATGTGCATAGGATATTGGGATGATAATGATATAAAGAGGAAGTGTATATTGGTGACTTTGTCACGATTAATGATGGCGTGGTGCCTCATTGTGGAATTGGTGATTTAATCACCTGTGGATCAGTGGCTAGACCACTATATGTGGACTTTGAGTAGTGTGTCTATCAGCATGACTGCCAAAGAGGTGTGTAGCGGATGGTGGGTTGATTGTAGAAACCCCCACAGGTGTGTTGAGGATGGACATGTGGAGCGGTGTGTAGAGGATGGAATACTAGGTTGGGTTGGGCTATCATTTTGATTACTTGTGCATGATGTGATAATTTGATGATGGTTTGGGGCTCAGGCCCACTTGTGGAATTTTGGGGACTAATTGCACACTGAGTCTGGTGACTCACTCTATTTTCTTAACAAATTGCAGGTAGCTCATGATTCTTTGGACTGGGTTGGAATGGACTCGAGGTGGTCATGCAAGGGTTATTTTATTAAACTTTATTTTTAAATTACTAATTGCTATTTTCTTTTGGGATATTTTTAATATGTAATAAGGCCACTTTAAATTTGGTAAATTTTGGATTTAAAGTTTGTGTTGTTACACATTAATCACGAACTACTTGATGGAACGTTTTTATCAAGATAAACAAAATTTTCTTCGCAACCTGTTTAACACACATTTCCTATGAAACTAAAAATTTTTATTGACATTCCATAAACTTGAAAAAGAAAAACAATCGCTAAGTTTTTCAAACATTGCCTAAACGCTAGGCTTAGCTAATTAACTTTAAAAACTTGAATAATGAGTTTCAATTGAGCCATGAAACTTGGTTTTATTAAAGCAATTCTCCAAAACTTATAAAACTTTTCAAACCCGTTTTCCCTAGTGACATGCTAGATCCGGTCGTGGTGTTTGGGCTGGGTTTGGGGTGTTACAGGTTTTCTTTGGCGAGTTGGCACAGGTAAAAATATATTTATTAACAGTGATGCCTGGATTCCAGATGCAATAAACTTCAGATTATCAACAAACGTGAATTCTATGCAAGATCTCAAAGTTAAAGCGCTAACCAAAGAAAGAAAATGGAGAAAGGAGTTGATAGAGTATACCTTTCCAAATGAAAATTCTACACGAATCCTCCAAATCCCTTTGGCAGAAACACCACATGATTATTTCTCGGTATGGGGAGGTGAAGCTTCAGGAGAGTTCTCGGTTAAGAGTGCCTATAAACTATTACAATCGCTAATGAAAACCCTAGAGCTTATGTTTTACAGATCGTCTACAAAAAATTTTACAAAAAATTATGGCTACTAAACCTACCAACAAAACTGAAAATTACAATTTGGAGAATCTCATGGAATTATCGGCCTACGAAAGTCAACATGCAATATAGGAAACTAGTCAATGATACGAGTTGCCCTCGGTTTGGAGAGCGAGCTGAAATGATGGATCACCTGTTTCGAGAGTGTCCTATCACAATGGAAGTGAGGTCAGAATTATTATTACAGGAAGTGCTTTCAGAAGGAAATAAGGATTTCAAACAGCGGCTTATCTGGGTTTTTGAACTGCTCAATACTAAAAAACGTCGCCTTTTCAGCTGTGCACTCTGGGCAATATAGGGAGACAGAAATGCTAGAATACATAAGAAAAAGATCAGCACAGGCAAGGAGGTAGGAAAGTTCATAAATAATTATATTTCAGAACTCGATGGCCTTGAGAATAGAAAAGAAACAGGGAAAAAAGCAGAAACAAGAACGTGGAGATGCCCACCTCGAGAATTTGTCAAGGTTAATTTTGATGGAGCTTTTGATGAACAAAATAACACCTCAACCTTTGGGATCGTAGCAAGAAATGATGAAGTATTCTTATATCATGCTCTGAAATCCATAAGGAGGTCTATTCGGCAGTTGAAGCCGAAGCACTAGCGTGCTGGAAAGTAGTCAGATTAGGTATGGAAAATACATGGTCAAAAGTTGTTGTTGAAGGAGATGCCCTCACAGTGATTAAAAAATGAAAAAAACAAAGAGAGGGACAAATCAATGATAAGAGCTTACATTCTTGATATACAACAAAGGATAAATAGAAGAATAATAGACAGAAATAAGCATTTCGAGTTCAAGCATATTTCAAGAAATGAAAATGTTCTTGCCCATAAAATAGCAACAGAATCCTTGAAGAAAAAAGAAGAGTTTTACCTGGAGGCAAAAGTCCCCGATTATGCTGAAGAAAGAAGCTTATTGGAATGGATTCGTGAACCAGATTGAAAGAGAGCATTTCAACAGAAGCGAGGAGAAGGGAAGCTGAAGAATGAAAATATTTTCTTGAAAGGTAAAAGCATCTCTGGGAAATGAAATCATCAATCATGGAAGCAGTTATGAAGAGGGAGGTTTGACAGATTTTAGATGTTTTTGATTGGGCGTGAGTGTCGGTAGGATTTAATTTCATGAGTAGGTTACAACTGTTATAAAATATCTAGATATTTTCTTCCGGTTACTTTTCTTTTTTATATTTGAATTTACCTGCATATGGGCCATTTTCTTTGATTTAGGCTATTTATTGGACCTTTTGTATTCGGTTTCTCTTATAATAAAGCCCAATCGAAATTTATTCAAAAAAAAAAAAAATAATGTACAAGAATTCGATCAAATCAAATTTTCATGTATAAAATTGCACAAAATCAAAGTTTATGTATACAATTGCACATTAAACCATAATTTATGTATAGTTTTAAGATTTATCTCTAATTAAAATAAAGTATTAATAAAACATATTACCATAAGTAAAATTTTTAATTAATTAAAATATTAATAAAATATTCTTATTAAAATAAATTTCCTTAAGTTATTATTTTATTAAATTAAATATTGACTAAATTCTCTATTTTATTTATTTTTTAATAATAATCGACTAGAAATTTATTAACAATAAAAGGTAGGAAAACATAACTGGATCCAAGGACTGGGTTTAGGCCTGTTAAAAAATTAACACACTTTTGGCCTTACCATTTTAAAAACAGAGCATAATTCAAAAGACAAACCCTAAGTAAAAAAGACAATGCATTTAATATTAAAAGAAAAGAAAACCTAATGTAATTATTCTAGTCGATTTCAAACAGTTGGACTCCTTATTCTATCGTCTTTTCACATCACTTGTCCCATCTATTCTATTGATAGCCTTTTCTATAACACCCATTTTTAGTCAAATCGGAACAATGGTTTTAGGACCACAAATTCGAGGTTAAAATAATTATTTTATTATTTTAATTTCTACAGCATGATAGTATGACTGGGCAAAAATTTCGTTAAGAAATTTTATCTTTTAGTGCTTAATTTGATAAAAAAGACTAAATCTCGTGAAGTGTAAAAGTTGAGTTCTAATAGCTATAGAACCTTAATGTGGAGGTCCTTATGTTGTAATTAGACCATTTTTAATATAAGTGGAAAAAGATGGACATCATTTGAGTGATTTTAATGGTTTGTCATTAAGGTTAATTTTGTAATTTAGTAATTAATGATAATTAAAGAAAACAAATTAAGAATTTTTGTTTCAATCATCTTCTACAACCGAAAATGCAACCTAAAATAGCCATGGGAGAATCTTTGCATTCGGCCAAGGCAAATTTGCTCAAATAGGTACAACTTTTGTTTCGTTTTTAATGATTTCTATGTTTTTGAGATCGTTGCAACTTAATCTAGCTAGCCAAGGTACTAATTTGCAAAAATGTTAAAGGTTTAGGGTTTTTCCATTGATGAATATAGGTGTATTTTGATGTTTGATAATAAAAATTGTATGGTTGTTGTTAGACAAACAACATTTGTAAAGTGATTTTTGGTAAAATTTCCAATTAGGGATTAAATTGTGAAATGTATAAATTTTGTGGTTAAATTGTGAAATAAATGAAAAATATGGGCTGCTATGGGCCTATATGAAATTCAGATAGCAAGGGTAGGGACTTAATTGCATGAATTTGTATTTTTATGAGATAAGGACTAAATTGAAAAGAAATTGAAATATTAGGGGTAAAAGTTTAAAGTTGTTATAATGTGCCTTTTTGGGCTAAACTGAATAGATTTATGATTAAATGAATTAAATTTGATATTATGAAGATTAAGAAAATTAAAATTCAGATTTAGATCGGGGAAAAATAAAGTGTTGGATTAATCGATCCAATTCGTCATTTTTGCATTCGAGGTAAGTTCGTATGGAATAAGCATCATCATATTTGTGTTTTAAATGCTTTAATATTTCATAAATTGTGAATACAACCTTGCGGATATACTCGACAACAATTCTGAAAATGTAAAATCCCAGTTAAACCTTAGGAATAGATTAGGATACAAATGACATGTCATTAAGGGTTATGTGATTTGGGTGCTAGTCCGTACGTCCTACTGGTGGCTGAGTTATCCGACATGTGTTGTGGATTCTTGTCAGCTTGTGTGAGCAGCACCGTGTAGCTTCGTCATGATCGTCAGCTTGTGTGACCAGACCCGTTGATAGCTTGAGAGTGAGCATTATATGTGATATGAGATTGAGATAGCTTCGGCTATGTATGTGGCACTTAGGGTGCGAGATTCCTGAGAATCTAATAGTATTACAAATGGTTCAGCAGGTATATCGAAGATATAAAATGGTGAGAAATAGATACGTATCAGTATAGGTCTGTAAGGAAACTATATAAGTATTGAATCTATAGAAGTTGTGAGTTCATGGTTAATTATGTGATTGAATATATGTTAACATTGTGATTAAATGTTTTGTACTATGTTATGTTCATATTCTTGAATGTCAATTGAATGGTGAGCTTTGCTTATTATTTCATACGAGCTTACTAAGCTTTATAGCTTACATTGTTTATTTTTCCATGTTTTATAATGAAATCAAAGCTAGCTTAGATTTGGGAATCGTCGAAGACCTCATCACACTATCAAGCTATCACTTTGGTACTTTTGAATCTATGTATTTGGCATATGACATGTATAGGAACTATGGTCATTTTGGTATATGCTAGTAATGGATTTGGCCATTTGAATTGGCTTGTAAATGTTAAGTGTTTGGTTTTGTGTATAGCCATGTGAGTTGGCTTATTTTAGCATAATTAGTGATGTATATATATATGCTAATGGTCTTTGTTGTGTGATTGGTAATTGTTATATAAATTTTTATGGTAAATACTTGTTGTGAATTGGTATTTGGAGTATCATATAGTTGATAATTGAGAATTGGTATTGCTTGTGATTTAGGTAAAGTGATGCATAAATGAAAGTGAACATTTAAGTGATTTGAGAATGTGAAATTGGCATGAAAGGAATAATGAGATAATCTATGCACATACGCATAGTTCCGTCCTTCTTCTTCACAAACAAGACCGGTGCTCCCCATGGAGACACACTGGCCTGATAAACCCACTGGTCTAGCAACCTTAAATTTGAGCCTTGAGTTAAACCAACTCCTTGGTGCCATTCAGATGGGGCAATTGACACGAGCTATTCCCGGCAGTAAATCGATTCCAAACTCCACCTCCCTGTCCGGGGGTATTCCTGGTAATTCCTCCAAAAAGACATCTAAGAACTCCCTTACGGTTCTAACTCCACTAACTCCCCCTTCCTTTGCATCCAAAGCACTAATGAAGGCCAAAATGCCTTGCACCCTTCCGCACCATCTTATCGACCTTCAAAGCGTAAACTACGTTAGACAAGTAGTTCCTTCTTTCTCCTATCATAATTACCTACTCATCTTCCAGGGTCCTTAACTCCATTCGCTTTGGCTACACAATCCAACATGCCTGATGCTTCACTAGCCAATCCATGCAAGTATAAGATCAATTCCTCAAGGGTAATTCCATTAAGTCGACAGAAATACCGCCCTTGAAACCCCAAAGGTACTCTTTAAAACATCTTATTCACCACTAGGCTTGACCTAGTGGGCTTACTACGCCATCTCCTACTAGATAGTTCGGAGGCTATTCCTAGAGTTTACTACTTGCATACAACATAAGAATGGGTCGAGCCCACATCAATCAAAGCAACATAAGGTTTGCCGATATAAAGGAACGGATCGATTATGACGTCCTGCATATCATCTCTGCCCTCCTTCCGACGAATCGCATACACTAAACTTGGCCGCCGCCTTCTGTTTCCAACACCTCGGTCCGTGTTCCCGTCCCCTACGTAACCATTTCCTCTCCAACCAAACCACGACCCGCGAAGCTGCCCTCCTCTTCTAGCCCGGTTAGGACATTGGCCATCGTTGACCCCCTTCGATTCTCATAGGACAATCAACTTAATCATGTGGTCCTTGGACCCACACTTAAAACATCCTCCTGCTTTCATCACTCCCTAGTGCCTCTTCCCACACCGATCACAGTACAATCGCCCTCCAAGAGCGCCTTGTCGACCTTTGCCCATCAAATCTAGGCCTCTTTTGCTCATTCCTAGATGGCCTTGACGATCCAAATCCTTTTTTCTCATTTATTCGACGGTGTTCGCCTTGGAATCCTTGATACCCTGGCTACCTTAGCCTTCTCCACCAACACGATAGAACTCCCACTCTTGTGTGGAGCTATCAACAGCCTCGAGGTCATCCTCAGTTACGTGCTCAAATCGGACACACCGCCATGCTCGCCCAAGCCACTATTCCTTGAGCATACTGGCCAACCTAAAGAATTGTCTACCACGGTCTTGTTCCCTTGAACCGACCCAGAAATGCCTTCCTCTCAAGATCAATGTAATGGGTACCAACATACTTCTTCCGTATGCCGCTTAGCATAATCCCACGTGAGTTCCTCACCAGTAGCACCATCCCAAACCGTGAGCCACCATTGATATGACTCATCACGAGAAGCAACACCATTCCATTCGGCTTTTCCTCGTTAGTTAAATCGATCTCATCCATAATCCGCCATCGCCTCCAACCATTACTTCTCAACGGTTGGGTACCACACCAAGATACACCACGAACACCTCGGCTTCGCTGGCTTTGAGTCACCAGTAACCGACTTTCGAGCTCCCATGCTCCACCTACTCCAGCCACCTTTTCCAAGACCAGTAGCATTGCTCGCGACATCGTGATCCTCGATATTCCATATCGATGGCCGAGTGGTGGTGGTGGCATTTCATTTTCAAATCCTTGACCTGATCTAATCGGGTTCGACATCATTATTCGGCTTCTTGCCATGCACGCTATTCGACCACGCCCCTTGAATTCATACTTCCAATTTATGCTTATTTGATTAAAGAATTTTATAGATTAGTTTTGTTCCACCGATTTATCACGCATGCCTTATGTTTAATAGTTTTAAGAAGTAGTTCTTTCAATTAATACACATACGGTCTTAATTCATTCATTCAATCACATACATGAACTTGCGTTCATTACAAAGAAATGTTGTAGTTGTCATTGTTTGTTGTTTTCCACTACCCAGGGGTATTTCCGTAATTTTATCCTATAGGGGTATTTTGGTAAATTTTTTTTTCAAATTAGGGTATTTGAAAATGTTACAAAATAGAGATTGTTGATATTTTACAAAATTAAAATATTTCTTTGAAAAATTTTAAGCGGTGAAATGGTAATTTTATACACTAGGGTATTTTTATAATTTTACAAGCCAGGGTCATTTCGATAATTTTTCGCAAAATATGGTTCCTGGTGACTTTTCAAAACAAGGGTATTTTTAAAGATTTCTAATTTGAGGGTACTTCGTAATTTTCCTTACCAGGTATTTTGGTCATTTGTTCAAAGTTTGGGTAATCTGGTCATTTCGCAAATCGTGGGTATCTTTAATATTTTGCAGAAATAGGGTTTTTGGATATTTATTAGGTAAGAAAATCTTGATAAAAACTGTGGGTAGTATGGAGATTTTATGAACCAAGGGCATTTTAGTAATTTCTAACCGAGGTATTTAGGTCATTTTAGTAAATCGAGATTATTTTGGAAAATTTTTCAAAGTAGTTTTCCTACACATTAAAGGGGTAATTTGGTGATTTTAAAACTAGGGTTTTTTTTTTAAATATGGCTAGTCCACTTTCGTGTTTTAGTTATTGGGTTTGGCCTGTGGGTCGAAGTCCTTCGTTGGGTGAACCATCACTACGCACTGTGTAGGATTCAAGTGGGTAGGAGGTGAGTCACTAGGACCGCTTAAATACCAAGCTCCCATCGAAACCAATCCTAGACATGATGCATAATCTCAGTTACACCCTAACTCCTTGACTTAGACATAGGTTTGTTTAGTTGTGTATTAAAGTTTTATGTAATTCTCATGTTGGGGTAAACTAGTCCTAGGGTTTAATTCCTAGTCCACTAATCTATGTCCCTATTAATTCTCATACAATTCACGAGAAGAGTTAGGATTACTTACTCGTGGACTTTTTGTATAAAACCACCAATTCACTTCCCTTTACATATCACCCATATGCCCCATGTCAAACATATCATGCAAATCATGCTTTATTTCACATTCTTATCACTATTGACATATGTGCCATAATCTAATCTTATCATACTCATAGAGAGGTAAACGTAATTCTGAGTACTTTGTACCATTGCATGGTACTCTTAGCCACATCACAACATATTCTTGTAACATATTAATTAAAACATAACCAAAATTAATTAAGGCTTAGTGTGGGGTACACACCTGGTATACTTATCGAATTCACTCCAAATCCTGAAAACCTGATCTATTGATTTAGATCTCAAGTTCCTACAATTGGTCAATCACTTAATGTTTAGCAAAAGCCTATTCGGCTATATGATCAAATCCTAAAGGATTATTGCACCCAAACCTCAAACTTGTTACCGATTTGATTACTTAATCAAATCCCGTAACGTTGTAGTTCTTCTTCCTTGTAATCGGCTAACACTAGATCAATTGACTTGGTTAGTTTTCGGCTTTTGAATAAGTAAGAAATAAATTGGAATCCCTAAATATAGCCTATGGCCGAATGTTACCAACCACTTACCTAGCTCGTTTAAATATCGAAATCCTTGCTTCTATAGTGATGTCGAGATTCTTGTAGGCACATGTTTGATCCAATCTAACATCAAAACATAATAAATGGCCCTTGGTCAATGGCTTACCTTAGATCTTTAAAACTCAAGATCTCCTCCTTCAAGTTTTCTACCAAAGAACATGAATAGAATTAGTCCCTAAGTTTTGGCTAAAAGAAAAGAAAGGAAATTGAATAGCATTTAATCTTACCTTACCACGTAAAACAAAGACCTATGCCCGACACCACGTAGATTCACTTTGAGGCTTAGAGAAATGCCTTTAAAAAGGTGATGGGACATTCGACTATGACTCTTAATGATAAGGGCATTTAGTCAAGAAATAAAATGGATTCGGTTGAAAGAAAATAAAGAAGAAGAGGAGTGGGTAGAAGAATTTCGGCCAAAAGATGGATATTTGCACTAAATGAAATTCGACACTACTCCCCCCCTTTATGACCGAATATACCATCACAAAGAGCCCCACATTCGGCCACTACTATGTCCCTTATCATATCCCATTTTTCTATCCTCATTTATCTCTTATCTACCCATTTAAACTAAATAAAATAAAGCCACAATTGTCTTCTAATCTTAGCCTAAATTTAAAAAGAAAACAAGCCTAATCCTCATCCCTTAAAGTCCATATGCCGTCAACCTCTTCTCTCTTCCTTGTAGCAAAATAAAAGCTGTTATTTTGCCTCCTTATGACTCGAACCACGCCCATTTGCACTGCCAGGCGTCACTTACAGAGGCTTTAAGTGGTGCTCCAAGCCACTTAACCAAGCCGATTTGTGTCATAACTCCCTTCATTTTCCTTAAGGCCACCCCGCTTAGCTTCCTCTTTAGATTTAAAATCTAATAATTCCTAAGACACTCTCCTATTTTCTAAAGTTCACAAAATTCATACAACACATTCCTAACACACAAAGGCATGTTATTTCAGATAATTAAGCAAAATGCATGAGCCATAATCGGGATATTACATTTTAGCATAATTAGTGATGTATATATATGTGCTAATGGTCTTGTTGTGTGATTGGTAATTATTATATAAATTTTGTGGTAAATACTTGTTGTGAATTGGTATTTGGAGTATCATATAGTTGATAATTTACATATGTGCTTTGTTGTTGTTGGTATTGAAATGGTATGAATTATGCTTGGTTGAGGTTGGTTGAGAGCCTATTTATGCCATGTTTTGTGCCAATTGGTTTCGTGTAGGTGTGTGACAATTGGGTGAGCAAAATAACTTGGTAAATAGCCTATTTTTTTCCATACGAGCAGAGACAAGGCCGTGTGTCTTAGTCGTGTGTGACACACAATCCGGTGACACGGCCGTGTGTCCCTTGGTGTTGAATTAGAAATCAAGTCAGTATGCTCGGCCTAGCACATGACCTGTTACACGGGCGTGTGACTTGGCCGTGTGGCATAAGTCAGCATACCCTATAGGTTTGGTATGGCCTAGCACACGACCTGGCACACGGGAGTGTGTGTTGGTCGTGTGACCCAAGTCAAGGAGTTACACGGGTCGGACACGGGTTGGGACATGGCCATGTGATCCCATTTCGAATGTCCACACGGTCGTTGACCCCTACATGTTGAAAAATATTCTAAGTTTTTTGAAAATTTCCTAAGATATCGGTTTAGTTTCGAACCACTTCTAAAGCATGTTTTGGGCCTTGTAGGCTCATACTAGGGATATGATGAATGATTATGAATGACTTGTATTTGAATTTGATAATTGTATGAGAAATGTATGTTCTATTGTGTAATAAGTTTGGTAATGCTCCGTAACCTTATTTTGGTGATGGATATGGGTAAAGGTGTTACATTTATGGTATCAGAGCTAAGGTTTAGTCGATTCTAGGACTAACTAATGTAGCGTATGTGAGAGTCTAACTATACATGCCATATATAACCTGTGATAGTGTGATATCTCTTGACAGTTTAAAACGTGTTTTCGTATAGTAAATGGATCCCAATCGAGCTGTAGCTGATGATGTTAAAACTAATGCGCCAGCCTCCATTCACGGAGTAGCGTAATCAGAGTCGAGACCCGTATCAGGTAGTTAGGGAGGAGAGGCCACAGAAGCCTTCTTCCAGATGATAAATGAGTGGTTTACGGAGTTTGTTCGAACAAATCTGACTACTCAGAACCTCTACCCCACCTATTTCCCTATCGGTCCCCATAGCTCCTCAAGGTTTAGAACCTTTACGATTGAGTAAGTCGCCGTTGATAAAATTTGAAAGTATGAGGCTGAAAAGTTTAGAGCTACAGTTGATGATGATCCTGAGAGAGCCGAATTTTGGCTTGAGAATACTATCAGAGTATTTGATGAATTATCATGCACGTTAGCTGAATGTGTAAAATGTGCTGTATCACTTCTGAGAGACATTGCATATTAGTGGTGGAATACTTTGATATCCATGGTACTGAAAGAAAAAGTCACGTGGGAATTATTTCAAGTTGAGTTCAGAAAGAAATGCATCAGTCAGCGATTTATTGACCAAAAATGCAAAGAGTTTCTGGAGCTATAACAGGGTCAATTGTCTGTGACCGAGTATGAGAGAAAGTTTGTGAGATTCAGTAAGTATGCTCGAGAATGTGTTTCGACTCAGGCAATTATGTGTAAACGATTCGAAAATAGGTTAAACAAAGACATCAGGTTGTTAGTCGAGATTTTGGAATTGAAGGATTTTGGATTTTTTGTGATAACTCCCTTCCTGTCTCTAATTTCCTCTCATGAATAAGTTTATTCCTTGAACTCCAGATGAACCATAATCCATAGCAGAACATTCGGCACTGTTTAGAAGTACTCCTCTTAAAGATCTAGGTAAGCCAGTGCCATAAACTTTGAATCATGCTATTAATAACCCAAGAAGATTTAACGTTTTCCATACCTCTATTATTGTAGGACGTTGTCGAAAAACATGAGTGCTATCTTCTTCCCCATTTCTGCAGCGAGGACATAATACATTACTAGTCACTCATTTATACTTTAGGTTTACTAGGGTAGGGATATAGTTCGAGGATATTCTCCATATTGTAATTGTAATTTTTAAAGGTAGCTGTAGATTTGAGCCTTTTGTAGAATTCCTTTATATCGGGCTGTATAAAATAATTATTAGGACCCAAGCTAGCATCTTGTAATAGTTTGTAGGCACTTCTGACTGAGAAATCACCAGATGGTTCTCCTTCCACACTTGAAAATCATCATGAGCTATTTTCGCTGGAGGGATTTGTAAAATTTTTTGAGCTATATCCTCTTGAAAGGTAGTATTAACTAGATCTGTCTTCCAAATTTTATTTGTGGCATCAATTAAATCTGAGACCAACTTGATTCCTTCATTTTAGTTTCTATTGCTCCATTTATTTGTATCCTTTCTTGGAATCCATCAGTCGTCCCAAACAGATATTCCATTTCCCCTTCCAACCTTCCAACACAGTCCACTCTGCAATAGACCCTTTGAAGCCCAAACACTCTTCTAGATAAGTGAAGGTAGGTTTCCTAATTGTGCATTAAGAAAATACGAATGCGGGTAATATTTAGCCTTAAGAACTTTAGCTAATAAGGAATTCGGATGATTAATGAGATGCCTACCTTGCTTAGCTAATAATGCGATATTAAACTGGCTAATGTTTCAAAAGCCAAGACCCCCATTCTCTTTTAAAGTATACATATTTCTCTATGCACACCAGTGTATTCCCCTTTTACCACGTCCCTTTTGCCACAAAAAATTAGCAATAATACTCTCTAACTCAGCACATAACAATTTAAGTAATAGGAAACAAGCCATTGTGTAGGTTGGAATGGATTGGAGAATAGCCTTAATAAATACTTCCTTCCCGCCTTGAGATAGATATCTAGTACTCCAATTATCAATACCTTCATAAGTTGATCTTTTAAATTATGAAATGACTCCCTTTTCTTTCTTCCAACCATGTTAGGCAATCCAAGGTAGCGTTCTGGATTGTTTGAGCTTCGCACCCCCAAAATATTGACAACCGCCTATCTGTCATCCTGTGATGTGTTTCTACTAAAAAAGACAGTTGATTTATCGAAATTAACATATTGGCCCAAGCAAATTCTATATTCTCTTAGAATTCCCTTCAATAAAGTAGCTCCTCTATTTGTAGCCTCACCAAATAAGATGTAATCACCTGTAAATAGCAAATGCGATACTTGTGGACCACTCCCTACTGGCTTTTACTCCTTTCAGTAGTCCTTCTCTAGTTGCGAGTCACATTAAACAAGATAAACCTTCTCCACATATAAGAAATAAAAATGGACTTAGCGGGTTTCCTTGTCAAAGTCCCTTGTTGGTCGAAAGTTTTCTCCTGCATATCCATTAACTACTACTGAATAGGAAACAGTGGTTAAACATTTCATAAGAGTTTCAATCCAATTTATAGCAAAGCCCATTCGTACCATTATTTCCTTGATAAAGTTCGATTCAACTCTATCATATGCTTTACTCATATCTAACTTCATTGCCATAAACCCATTTTCCCCAACCTCTTCTATTTAAGTGTTTGTAGAATTTCATAATCCAACAACACATTATCCGAAATCAGTCTGCCTGGTACAAAAGTGCTCTGAGCCATATCAATACATTTCTCAATAACTCCTTTAAGCCGATTCGCAATAGCTTTTGCCAAAATTTTATAAATCACATTGCATAAACTGATAGGTCAAAAATGCTTCATATTAGAGGGATTGGAAATTTTTGGAATGAGTACTATATGAGTAGAGTTGATCTTTATAACCTCCATACCTTCATTTAGTATTTGTAAGCAAAAATTTGTGATATCATCCCCAATAATGTGCCAGCACTTTGGATAAAATAAAGCAAGAAATCCATCTTCTCCTGGTGCTTTTGTGGGTCCCATCTCAAACACTGCCTCTCTAACCATTTCCTTTGTGTATAGCACCGTAAGTCTTTCATTGTCCTCCTCAGAGATGCACCTATCAATACCCGACAACAAATGATTATAGTTTCCTCTTGTCTCTGACGTAAATGTATCTATGTATTTGGTATATGGAATGTATAGGAATTATGGTCATTTTGGTATATGTTAGGAATCGATTTGGCCATTTGAATTGGCTTGTAAATGTTAAGTGTTTGGTTTTGTGTATAGCCACGAGTTGGCTTATTTTGGCATAATTAGTGATGTATATATATGTGCTAATGGTCTTTGTTGTGTGATGGGCAATTGTTATATAAATGTTTGTGCTAAATGCTTGTTGTGAATTGGTATTTGGAGTATCATATAGTTGATAATTGAGAATTGGTATTGCTTGTGATTTAGGTAAAGTGATGTATAAATGAAAGTGAACATTTATGTAACAGCCCGATTTTGGGGCTAGTCAAAATAGTTTTTCAGAACCACTAATTCGAGGTCAGATAAATTAGTTTTAATATTATTTTATATGTTATGGCATAATTATATGAGTGCATGAAAATTTTGGTGCATTAATTTTGGTGATTGCATGCTTAATTGTGAAAAAGGTCATAAAGTACGAAAGTTTCATTTTACAAGCTAGAGGTATCTAATAGCTATAGAATATTAAATTGGAGGTCCTTAAAGTGAAATTAGGCCATTGATGGCCGGCCATAGGGGACAAATTAGAGACATGGTCAATGGTTAGGTGAATTGGTGACTTAACTGAATAAAATAAGAGAAAAATAAAGAAGCTATCATCTTTTCCTATTTGTATTTCTTCTTCCACCAAAAATAGGGGGTTTTGAAGCTCAAACTTTTAGCCAAGCCATCCTCTTGCAATTAAGTGATTTTAGGGGTCTTTCTTGATAATATTTGTACTTTTGGAACCCCTAAAGCTTAAGCTAGCAAAAGAAGGGACTATTTTGCAAAATGGTTGAGAGTTTAGGGATTTTCCATGAGAGTGCTTATGTTGTTTGCTGAGTTTTTATGAAAGAAAATGAATCTTAGGTGTTAAATACACAATTTTTGTGAAAGGTGTTTCCATGAAAACACCTAAAAGGACTTTTTTGTAAAGGTTATAAAATAGATGATAAATGTGTGAAATAATTGAAATCTTGAGTTGTTATAAGAGGGAATATGAATCGGCTAGGCTTGAGTGTGTGGAAAACTGAACACATTTCATTTTACGAGTCTAAGGGTAAAATTATAATTTTGTAAAAGTTTAGGGGCAAAATGGTCATTTTTCCAAAATAAGAATGTTGAAGTAATTTGATTAATGTGATTATTTAATGAGCTAAATATGTCATTATAGATCAAGAAGAATGCATAATCAACCTTGACCGGGGAAAAGGCAAGGTTTCGGACTAAATCGTAAACTGACATATTTTGTATCGAGGTAAGTTTATGTGTAAACTATACATCATTATTACGTATGTTTTTACCAATTAATGCATGGTGTGGATGTGAATGCTTATTGGTGTGATTTATTGAAAATGATAGAAAATGGGAGAAATTCTCAGGAAGAACCTTCGGAATAGATATATGGGTACGGATAAATAAACATAAATATGTAATTATTGGTGGGCTGTGTGCGATACCACCTTGTTATTTATTAACGATGGGCTACCATCATATTTATTATCATTTTGGTGGGTTGTGTGCGATACCACCGTAATTATCATTGTTAGTGGGCTGTGTGCAATACCATCCTATTATTGATTAATGATGAGCACTGTGCGAAACCACCAGGTATCTTGTATCATTCCGAAGGGTTCATCGAGAAACTTTTCTAAGTAAAATTACATGTGGCTTTGTGGTGTTAAGTGCAGGGCATAAGTGCAAGTAAATGTGGGAAATATTTATGATATGTGGTGTAACATCCTGAAATGGGGGGTGTTGTGTTTAAATTGTTTTTGCATGGGTATGGCTTGATTGTGGTGGTAATTAAGGTGTTTTAAGATCTAGGTATAAGCCAACGATAGGCCCGAGCCGTAGGAAAATTTTTGTTTTTAGGTTTTAGTTAAAGGGAGCTGAAGGAGCTAGGGGTTAAGTGTAATTCGTGGGGAATTTAAGCATAAGAATGGGCTTGGTGAAGTGGCAAGAAGGCGCCACTTAGAGCCTTGAGGGTGACGCCACATGCAGCGAAGGGAGAGCTCAGGTTCGAGTAGTAGAAATCCCATTTTCAGCTTTGCATTTTGACGTCAAGGGGGAGGAGTTGTGCTCAGCACAAACTCTGTCAGATAAGCTTGGAATAAGTCAAATTAATTTGAATTGGTGGCAAGGAGAGAATTTAGGAGTTTGAATAATTCAAACTTATTCAAATTTGTGGTCAAGAGAAATTTAAGGTGTCTGCCGAATTTTGAACTCTTGTTAGCAGAGGAGTAATCGGTTGGAAGTTGAGTAAGGGGGTGTCGAAATTCCTTAGTTGGCTAGGTGGTCATTTTCGGCTAGTGTTGGCTATAGTGCATTCGGTTGAGAGGCAAACTGAAACTTTTTTTTTCTCTTCTCTTAGCATGTGCCAATTTCTCCCTTGGTGCCTTGTGTTAGCAAAAGCTGAAAGTCCTTAGGTGGTTATCGATTTCTTCCTTAGGCATTTGGTCGAATCTCTATTTGAGCCCTCTCTCATCTTTCATTTTCTTTGTAGCCGAAAAGTAACCCTTTTCCCTTCATCTTTTTCTTCCTCTCAAGTGCTTAGCCGAATCTTTTTCTTTACCATCTCTCATTTTTTTTTCATAATTGCTCAAAACCATATCTTTTCTCTTCATTCTCTTTTGTGTCGAATCTTCTTCTTCTTCCTTCCACTTGCCGAATCCTCTCTCTCCCCTTTCACTTTCTTTTTCTTTCTCTTCTTCCACTCTAGTCGAATCCCATTGGGTTGTCTTCAATCAACCATAGCCGAATCTCCCTTCTTCTTCTTGTTTTGTTTTGGCCGAATACCAATAAAGTCTAGATCTTCTTTTGGTCTTTCTCCAATCGATTTTGGAAGAGGGTAAGTGTTCTTGGCCGAATTTCTTTATTCCTTTTCTCTTCTCTCTGTCGACTCTCATGAGAGCAAAAGCTAAATTTTGGCATTTGTTGATAAGTAATGCTAAAAAGTGATAGAGGGACGGCCTACCGCTAACAGCCACACACAGAGAATGTGTAGAGTTTAGTTATAGCAACGAGGAACAACGTCTGGGCAATCGAGCATGTTGTTGTTGTTGTTCTTGTTGTTGTTTCTGTGGTTGTTGTTGCTAGGGTTTACTGAACCGACGACTTACGCCTATTTCTTAGGGCGTTTAAAGAGCGCGACTCTACCGCTTAGTTAAAGGGCCCATTTGATTCAATTCATGAATTAGCCCACTATGAGTTTACTGCATTTATATTTATAAAGATATATTTTCTTATAATAATATAGTAAGTATATCATTCGTGTCTCTGTTACAACACGGCGAAACTAAATGGTTCGAATGAAATCCAATAAAATAAGAAAAATAATAATAATTTTGAGGCTGTACACCTAATTTTCCTGGGATTGTAGTTCAATCGGTCAGAGCACCGCCCTGTCAAGGCGGAAGCTGCGGGTTCGAGCCCCGTCAGTCCCGACCTAGGATCCGATGAATCGATCAATTCATCTCTTCATTTTCTGTAAAAAGAAAAGAAGAGACAAAGAGTAGGATCTAATTCCCAGCCTTCTTTCGTTTCGCATTTCTCATCGGACAAAGAAAGTCAAGGAATCCAAATGACAATAACTAGTACCGATTGATGGAGGAGAAACATATGTAGGTTAGTACAATCGGGGGTATCACCATATTCAGGATTCAAAGAGATACCGTACTGGTCTGGCTTTTTTCGATTGTTCCTGATCCATCGAATAGAGTAGCACAATTTTTTTCCCAGGAGCATATAAAATTGATTTTTTTGATACGTAATTAACTTAACATAGTTACCCGTACCCGGCAGGGTACTTTTAAGATTCAACCTACCCTTTATTCTAGCTCCGATTTAGTGTAACCTATATGACTAATTGGGGACAATCTATCTATCTTATCAAAATGAATTGCACACTGGATTCTCGATGTATGCGTCCCAGTCTAAGGAAGGGGAATACTAATAAAAGATCAAAGATCCGCTCCAACTTCTTGTGATTCGACACTGGGAAGGGATATAAAAAAACAAGATGATGAGATTATGGAAGTACCGAGCATTTATTGCTACTGCACTGTTTATTATAGTTTCTACTGCTTTTTTTTTTACTTTTTTTCTATAAAAATAAAAAATCACCCATCAAATATTGAATGACTGAGCACTCAGATCCTATCGCGAGTCTTGATACATAGTATCTTCAGTCCTTTCCAAAACTCCTAATTTGATTCCCCATCGGTCCATCCAATCTAATTTACGACTCAGTCAGTAGACACTAGGGTAAGTTAGGTAATTAGGAATGATTTTTAGTCTTTCCTAAAACCCCTCCTTGGATCCTAGGAGCAAGGATTTACAGTCCTTTAGAACAAACAACCTTTTGATCCTAAGATTTCCGGTCCCTTACTTTCATATTTTTTAATCTCACAATGGAATTTTACTACCCAAGTCGATCCTATTCTATTGGCAACGGGCAAACAACGCTTACGCGGGATCTCGGTGCCTTCTCTTGAAAGAATAGAAGTTGAGTTCGAGTTGTTTATCATGCCGGATCAGAAAAGTAAAAAGCCATACTAAAAGCCAGCGGACCTGCTCACGAGAGTCAGGCCTGCTCTGTAATGGGCAGACGTAGCAGGGCCATCTTAAAAAATATAGAAAAAAGAGCCGCTGGAGAAAACCAATTACGCTGGATTCTTAATTCCATGGAGTATGTTGTGAGTTTGAATTGACCCGGTATTAAGATTCCAGACAGAATCCGAAAATTATCTTACGGACGGCCATGTTGGTGGCAACTGCAGATGATTAGTCTGCATGTTTACTTCTAATTCTAATTGACCAACCAATTCGGATTTTACATCCTCAAGAGAATCCATAGCAATTAATTTTGAATTTTTATCCATCCCTTCCAATCCTGTACGGGTAGTGAAGAACTGAACTAGAATGCGGTTGATTGTTGACCAACAGAAAGCATGGAAGAAAGATGTATAATTACAGAAGAAGATTCCACTCGGTAAAACGCCTATGTGCCAGCCAGTCTTCTTTATCTGATAGAAGTGCCAGCTTCTAATTACTTTCATCTCGAGTCAGCTTGAGCTTCTTTGTCTACGTCATTTATCTAAGTGATGGATTCAATCTGAAGCCCTAATTAAGTAAACTTCTTCTTATGCGCGCAAGTACTTGTGTTTCTGTTCTATGAGTAGCTTAGTATGGTATGATAAATTGAATGCTTTTCTTATCATTCTAATCTATCGGTGCTGTGATCCCAAAGCAGGATCCCCGAGCTTCTCTTCTATCTTGCGGATACACACCAAAGATTGACCATTATTCCTCATATATTATTCCTCATCTATGTCCACCCTAAATTAAAATTTGCTGGTGACGAAAGACATATTCCGATGCATTTCACTCCGCCCGCATGTGATGTTATGGACCTATAGGTAGCAGTAGTACTGGCAATTACATACGACTTTTCTTCTTCCGGGATGAAGCAAAGAGATTGAACTCCTTCCCGCAGGAGTTCCGGTGGAGGGTGAGGACCCGGATAGAGAGGGACCTATGGCAGTAGTTTAAGTCGGCCCAGTGGCGGAGCTAGCAGCAGCAAAGCCTTTTTTTTAGGGGTAGTCAATTTCCGGATCGAAGAGATTCACCCGTAGTAGATAAGGGGGCAAAGCCAGAGGCAAGGCTATAGGCGCCTCTATCTGTAATGGGGGAATTTCTTGCTCAAGCTTCTTTGAACCCAAAAAAGCCTATTACTTAGGGCCCTTCAAGAAGTTTGTGTTAAGCATATAGCCGGGCCCTCTTTCTGAGCCAGGATCAAACTCTTCTTTTTTTACTATGATTGGGCCCTGCAGACGTACTACTTTCAATCAAACCTTTTCTTTCCTTTCCTTAAGATATATATGTTACCCACCATATTAATAAGGCACCAAACGCGCACTGACGGAATTCTTTCGTACATTTCTTTCAACTATTATTTAGGATAACTGATTGTTGGATCCTTCTTAATTAATTATTTTCAAGAAGTCGTCTGTCTTACAGGCATGATTGTCACGTCGATCGACAGTTGAGAAAGACTATCTCCGGGGCCTAACTTTAGGGCTATCTTTCACCCTTGACAGACTCGTTATGAGATTTTCGACACCACACATTTCCTAAAAGTAGACGCGAAGTTGGAGATCTTAACCACGCGACCATTTCATATCTCCTTGAAAAACTATTTTTAAGGCATTCCAATGCGAAGATCGAGAGGAGCCCGAAAGCCCTGGGCAGATCGGCCGGGTCTTTCCCTGTTGTTCTGTTCCCGTCACGATAAAGGCGCACGGAAGAGGTATGCCCAGCGCGCGGAGGATCCGTTGAGAGTTTCTGTTGTCTCGGTAGGGAACTGTACGATCTTTTCCCCTATCCTATTGTATTGAATCAATAAAAAAAGAGGTCAGTGCTACGGCCCCCTATTGTTTGATCCAATATTGACCGGGGATGAGCCCCGACTTCCATAGGTCCTTGGTTTAACCTCCCATAGTGGTCCTTTCTTTTAATAAAGCGGAGCGGGGCTAATTTCTCGTACTTGCTCAGTGTGCCCGCTTTGCCGAAAAGTCTGAACCCCTAGCTCTGGTTCATACATGTTTATATATATGATAGAAAATCTTTTATGTTTAGCGGTCATTCTTAGAAGTTCGTTTGAGAACGGTCGAGACCCTCGCGGGCATCCTGTAGGTTCACCACTGGACTTGTTCAAACCTTGGTCTATGGCAGCGGCGGTAGGAGTCGCAGAACTTGCATCGTGATTCCCGAGACTCCTTGTCGAATAGAGGGCGAGCTCCGTGCGTGAGCAGCGACTAAGCTTAATCCAATTTTTCTTAACAAGAATTTTGTACGCTTGAAGGCCCATCCTCTACGGCAGGGTACAGAGACGAGGCCTTTGATCCACTTTACATAAGGAAATGCAAATCAATCAACCGGGGAATCAATCGGTCGAATAACAATTATTTCTAGTAGCACCCACGACAGAATGTACGGAATATCAAACTTTTTTTGGGACGGAGGCACGCGTGCTAAAAAAAAACATCAACTTGGAATCCCAACTTTCATCCGAGACTTCAAGGATAGGAATAAAGCAGCTATCAAGATCAAAGCCTTTTTCGCACAGCACAGGAGGGAAGTACGACCAGAGCCCAGGGAAAGACTTAAGCCAAGACTGATTCCTCCAAGAAAAGCTGTTAAAGCATCAACTTCTTCCTCCTTGTTCATATGATAGACACGTGCCCGAAGGGGAACTACCAAGCTTTCTATTCCCTTACAGCAAGCAAGCATTCCATCTTACAGTAATCCCTTCCTTCTTCTACTTGAAAAATTCCTCCCGAAGACCCTATTGGTTTGTAATCGATTCTTTATCAATGGGCCACCCTTTCTTTGAACCTTGTCAATGATCGAACTTAAAGATATGAACTGAGTGCCATTTGATGAGTAACTGAGAACAAAGGAGAGGGATATAGAAAGGATGAAGTAATGAAAGAGGAAGTCATTGCTAGTAGTAACGACTTGTTACGATCCATTGGTTCATATAGAATCCATGTCCTAGGTGTATCAAAAACATTTCTTCCACCGCGCCACACGATTCTTTCGCGAAGCGCTCTCTCAGACGTTTCCACTCCTGCCCCCGCAAGCAAAGAGGTTTCAAGATACCAGGCGACCAAGTGAAAGTGAACAGCCCCGAGAAAATCTTCTAGGGAGCGTACCTCTTCTAAGAAAAACTAATATAATAATTATCTATTAAAAAAAGATTCTTTTTTTTTATGGACCTTTGGATCTCCGACCAATGAGGTGATGACACATGCATGCGTGCATATAAACTACTTAAAAGTGGGTTCCAACCCTGGGTGGCACTATGTAACTCAATCCATTATAGGGCTATTGGTGGATTTTTTTTTAGAATAGACTCTGAGACTTTTAGGAAATTTTTTCGAGATAAGGACTTGCAAAAGTCGAGTAGTCGAAGAAGTAAGGTCTCAGACTCGCGGAAGACAAGTGAAAAGTATCTCGAGGTTTCGCCGCTTTGAAACAAAACAATACAATAAGTTTAAAAATTTCGCAAAAATTCAGAGGGTTCCGCCAGAAAGAGTTTGGGATTAAATCGTTTGATGTGAACGAGGAGCCGGGTGCTTACGCACCGGCGTCTGCTTCTCCCTCTTTGTTTGGGTGGAGATGTCGATACAGGAAGTGTTGTGGCTTTGGTGGAAGGATGGGAAGTTCGGTAGACAGAGTCTCTTTTAGTTTGGGATGGGATTCGCGATCCGTTGTTTCGGGATAGACTGGATCTCTTGGTTCGAATCCTTCTTCGTATGCTTCCACACGGATTTGAAGAATGCCTATGCTAATGCCTATGCCGTAACCCGCCTAGCCGCCCCTCCCATTATATGAAATAGACAAAAAAACGTTGTCTTCGGTCGGGACAGGATCAACCGCTCTTTTGTCCTTCACGCTTTTCTGCCTACTTCTTCCTATCTCTAGACTTCTCCTGCTACCCGGATCGATGTGGGAAGTTCCCCTACTGAAAAAGCTCAAGAAAGGTTGCTCAACCCCGACTTCCCTAGGTAAGTGTCCGTCCATAAATACCTAGCTAGCATCGAAGAGCATTCATTCCGTATCCTCACTTATCCTATCCTACGTTCTTTCCGTTTTTAGACAAGATTGAATTGAACCATTTCCATAGATGCCCTATATTTACATGAAAAGACAAATATGAATAGTCAGCTTGAAAGACTTCCTTATACTTATAAAGCTAACAAAATTTTCATGATATAAGAGTATAAGAATAGAAGAGAAAAAAATGGAATGGGAGGGGTGTGGGCCTAAACGTCCTTATTGAAAACTAAAGCGCTAACGAGCAAGAAAAGACCCTTACTAAAGCAAGGAAAGCCGAAACCAGTGCTACCCTCAAGTAACCCAATGGACGTACGAATATCTGCTTCGAAAGGACAAAGAGAGTCTTTATTTAAGCTATTCTTCGCTTATTGGCACAAGGGCAAACAAAGGTAACCCTAAGAGCCACCTGATGGCATTTTGCACTTAGACTGTCGAGCTTGCCTCCCTCTCTCCTCCCTCCTTGAAGCTCGTCCATTGGGTGATCCCTTGCTCTCACGTTCGAAAGTGTTTGCTCGTCGTTTAGGCCGATGAGTGATATTTACGCTCATTGCGATCATCTCCGGTTCTTCTTTGGATAGTACCAGGACCCTTGTGCCCCAAACCCTTGATCGATAAAGTCGCCACTGAAACCCACCCTATGACCCACAACAAAAATGAGCCTTGTGACGGGACACAGACATTCCCCATCTTGTGGTTCCTCCTATCCGTTCGGGTTGGGTTAGGGGAACATCCGAGCGATTGCCTTCGCGGATCCAAACGCGCTCACAAGGCGCACAATAAGAATAAGACCAATAGAGACTTCATAAGAGACCATTTGAGCTGCAGATCGTAATGCTCCTAGAAAGGCATATTTCGAATATAGAGGAGTTTAAGTTCGAGTAAACAACAACAACCCTAACAACAACAACAACCCTAACAACAACAACAACGACAACTAAACACTAGATTGCGTAGACATTGCTCCTCGTTGCTATAACTAGGCAAGTAAACCCTAGCAACAACAACCACAGAAAGTTAGATGTTATAAGGGGAAGCTTCCCATAATATGAGTACTCTTTCAGTCAAGTAATACCCCTTAGCCTTTATTATAGTATAGCTAAGTAGCTAAGAGCTTCTGGTAATTTAAAAACGTAGGGATCGAGTTGTTTTGCGTTAATGGGGCTTTGAGGGATGTCTTCTGTTTCACCCCGCCGACACCTTTGAAGCACTTTTTAGTGTGCACTTTAGTTTTAGAATATGTTGTTCAAACATCACGAGTCTACAAGCCTTTCTCATTTCGGTGCTCACCTTTTGAATCTTGATGAGGGCCTTTAGTCTTTTGATTAGAGTAGGGTCGCGAGAGCAGAGCGTACTACCTACGCCGTAGTCGTGAGTCTTTTATAGTCATGATTGTTGTCATAGTCAACAAGGTTGAAACTTACAAGAAAAACTTTAAATTGGGAGGACGATCTTCCGGTGAACTGACCATACCCCAAACCGACACGGTGAACAAGTAGAGTATACTAGGGCTCTTGAGAGAACCATGTCGAAGGAACTCAACAAAATGACCCGTAACCTCGGGAGAAAGGGTGCTCTCTTATCTTTTGATTAGGAAGCGGCACATACCGGGGTAGCGACGGTTTATTAAAAACAGGACTCTTCTAAGTGGTAACACGATGTATAGAGTCGACACCGCCTCTTTGGAAAGTCAAAAGGAGAAGTGTTATAAGCTTTGAATGGAAACCCCAAGTAAATGGCGGCGATAACTCTAAGCTGCCCTAAGGTAGCAAAATTTCTTGTCGCATAAGTAGCTACACGCACGAATGGTGTAACGATTGCCCATTGTCTCAGGCCAACCCCATTCTTCTTGTAATTCATTGGCAAATAACCGAAAAGCCTTTTGTTTATGAATTATGAATGGAAGAAAGTGGTCAAACCCATGAAAATTCTAAAAAGAGTCTTTCTTATCCTTACTCTTTCTTATCTAGGCGGGCCTTGCTCTTTGTTGGCCTCACTCTTATATCTTATAGTTATGGGTAAGCGACCCTCTCTTCAACCACACCACATATTACGACTTGAAATACGGAAAGTTGCTGACTATTTGGCTTAGGCGGCTCTTTACCGCTCTGTGGGCGGTCAGGTCTCTTGGCATAAGGATCAAACTGAATTCACATCGCCAGAAGGCTAAGAAAGGATAGACAATTCCTTGGGTGACCGGGGGGCTCCCGATAAGAGCACAACCTTTCGCCTCGACGAGGCTAGTCCAGAGTGGAAGCTATCCGGATAAAGTGCTGACCACGGAGTTCCTACGCTTAACCAGATTTATAGGATTGGAAAAACTCCCCTTCCTTTGGTTTCGTACCCTCGTTCCTCTCCTTTTAGGCGAGTTACTTCATTCGTCGAAACCCCTGCTCTAGCTACTTCCCATCTCTACGAATTCGGGCGGGCAAAGGGTCAACTCTACTTATACTTAGCGAACTGGTCTCAATGCAATGGTTAACTTTGGCTTGAGCCTACGTCCTTTTCATCAAAAAAAAATATAGTATCGTATAGTAGGTAACCAGTTCTTTACTTAACTAGGTCCAAGCAATGCCCAAAGACTCCCATGCCTTTTTTGGTTGGACCAACCCAACCGGAGATTTTCGACAAGTCTTTCTTCATTTTTAGAGCAAGAAGCAGAACTACAAGAAAGCTTTCTTTATTATCATGGAAACCAACTTTTGCGCTTTTTATTTTTTAATAGGAACCTTTTTTCGATTTGGCATACGAATGGATCAAAGAACCGAGTACATTTCAATATCGAAGCAATGACTCATTGAAGCAATTATAGCACTCGGCACCCATTGATTTTGCACCTTCTAACATCTCGGGTTGAGAATTCTCGTCACGCTTTTTTTTTCATTCATAATTTTTTTTATGGATTCTTTGTCGATTCTTCCCTCGTTCCTTTTTCTTGGGCTTGGCTACATACCAGCGTGGATCCATAAAATTCCACAATTTTTAGAAAGTAGCTCTTGTTGGCCCCATTTAGAATGAGATCTGTGATTTGATAGAGCCCATCAATTTGCTCTTTTAAGGGCTCTTCAAAAACCAAATGATTTTCTACTACTCCCTTAAAAGTTTTGTTTAGGATCCTACATCGATTGGTTTCAAAGCGAAATAGCACCTTTTGAGGCCCTTTTGGCAAAGGATCTAGAGGTATCTGAAGTGAAGAGGATTCGTGAGCACTTAGATGAAGACTCTCGGATAGAGGCGGGAAATGGCATGTTTAGGCCTCGAATTAGGAGTATCTTAGTCCGTGGCATAGCGTCTATTTTTTTAGATGGGATGTCAGAAACATAGTGTTTTAAAAAGGATTTCCACTTGAAATCGCTCGCCCTCAAGATCAAGAGGAGTAACTTTCACATGGATCGAGGATAAAACCTCTCGAGCAATCATTTTCCCTATTAGTCTACTTGCTTTATTTGCGAATTACTCTATTTTGGTTAGGTACAACTATACCTTGATTATAACTCTTTCGCCATAAGGAATAGAAGGTGACCAATCCCATTTGGATGGAAAAGCCACGGGTTCTATGTCGCACACCTCGATTTGAGAAGTAGAGGCACCGAGGCAAGATACATAATTGAGTTAATTAAGCCGATTGTCCATGCTACGGCACTGGCGTTATTGGGAATGTTCAATTGGCGAGACAGTGAAGGTTGAGTGTTTGGATCTGAGAAGGAATCAATCTGTGCCAGTTATCTCTTAATAGTATCAACGAGAGCAGCAGTAGCAGTTAACGGTAAGCGATAGGGGAGGTGAGGCTAGAAGAAAGGAGCAATCCGTCTCATATGCGGGATAGGCTAGCGCATAGCAAGCATCTGTAGCGGGCAGATAGGGTCTGAGGTCGCAGGGTGGCGTGCTTCCTTAGAGATTCCTGGTATCTCTTCACTTATATGGGTCCCCGAAAGTGACTCAACTACCAATCCCATCTCTGGCTCAAAATCAGACTTTATCCCCATTTTCAAGAAGTGCATTTATCATATTCAACTAAATCCTAGACTAGGGGGGTTAGTCACAATTCGTCTTGATTCCGAATTTCTTTGAGCTGAAAAGACCTTTCTTTTCTTTAGTTTAGAATCTTCGCTGATGCGTCAGTCCTTTCTTATTGCTTTATTTGAACCAGCGTAAGGAAATTCAGATCAGATCTTCCAATCGCTTATGTCAGAGCAGCGTCCTCTTCCTTCTTCCTATGGTCAAGCGCTTGTACTCCGATGACATAGGGACGGTTAGGCTTGTTGGCTGGCTTATGATGGTTTCCTGTCCCAATTCAATCAACATATTCCTTTTTTTGCTCCTGCTTGGTAGCAGGCTTGTGTGCGAGCTTGGTCCGGTTTCGATTCCTAAAGCCCACGGAGAAGGGTGTGGAGTCGGTGCTTACACCTCTCGCTTATCAAGTTACATTAAAAACCTCGTCGAGAACTTGTATCTGAGAAGGATTTCCATGGTGCAGCAGTTCTTCCATACCAACTTAGGCGCCCGGTATTGCTATTAGCATAACAACTGGCACACCATAGGTTGGCGCTCCTGCAACAGGGTCCAAAGTAGAGTGGCATGGAATCGGCCGAAAAAGACAGATCTGAGAATTGCGTATATTGAGTGAGATGCCACTTCAAAGATGCTGCTTACCTAGGATAGTGTACTTTTCACTCCTTTGGCTTTCTTTCTCCCGAAGACCATGCCATTCCTCGGCACCGACCTTCAAAGTCAGATGAAGAGCTGGCTTCTCTCAAAGTAGCTCTGGCTGACTTGCCCGTTCCGCTTCTCTCCCGCTTTTGGGCGTTCTTCCTCCAACAGCCTATTCTTTCACAGCTTCTATGCCAAGGGCTTCTTTATTATATAATTATCTTATGCATGCAACATGTTTGGGGTCACATAAAATTTATTGTTATTATGTTTTTATTATGAAAATAAAAAGCGCTCTTAGTTCAGTTCGGTAGAACGCGGGTCTCCAAAACCCAATGTCGTAGGTTCAAATCCTACAGCGTGATTCTATTCTTGTTAGATCGAGAATGATAATGAAATAATTGAACAGCAGTCTAAAGTCTGAATTTGACCTCCTATTTTTTTAGGTTAATACAAAGAAATAGGAGGTCAATAAACAAAAGATGTTAATTAATCAAAGGTCCAAAAGTGGAGGCGATTCAGTCCTTGTCGCTTGTGATGATAGTGAGTAGGTGATCCAACACGAGAGATAAAACGCAGCAGATTCATATATTGACCTTAGTTATATAGATCGTTTACCTAGAGTGCGAATGAGACCGCTAGTGAGGTCCATGTCGGTAATAGAAAGACACGGCACCAAAAGCATTAGATGGGCAGTAGACCCTTCCCCACCATAATAGCACCACCTAGCCATTCGCTGCATCAGGATAGTAGTAGCACATATCTTAGCTCTAGGACATGGTTAGATGAATGAACCCCCGGGAGCTCATTTGAGAGTAGGTTTGCCTTACTTGCTTTACACCAAAAGCCCTAAGCTTGAAGAAAGATAGAAACTTTTTATACTTAAAACTAGATTTTAAAAGAAAGAATCGTAGGACTTACTAATGAAGTAGTGCTTTCTTCTTTGCTAAAGAGAATGTCAAACCTGCAAACAAGCCATTCAAGCAAAGAGTCTATTCTGAGCCCTTTTCATGTACAGGGTATTCGATGTGAGCTCTTGGGGAAGATCACTGTTATCCCTAGAGTAACTTTTATCCGTTAGCGATGGCCCTTCCACTCAAGACCTGTCGGATCACTAAGGCCGACTTTCGTCCTGATTCGACGAGTGGGTCTTGCGATCAAGCTCCTTACGCCTTTGCACTTGAGGGCCAATCTCCGTTCTACCGAGAAACCTTCTACACGCCTCCGTTACCTTTTGGGAGGCCTACGTCCCATAAGCTGTCTACCTAAGGCTGTCCCTTAGCCGTGGGTCCTAACACAAGGTTAGAATTCTAGCACGATTAATTTGTATAAATGTAAGTGAGTGAGGTCTTGCCTATTGTGAATAATAGGCGAACCAGAATGAAGAATGTTACTTTAGTTTACCTCGTGTGGGTGCTGTAAAGAACTCTCCGATAACCCAAAAAGTGATAGGGGAGGGCCTACCGCTAACACCCACACACAGAGAATGTGTAGAGCTTAGTTATAGAACGAGGAATAACGTCTGAGCAATCGAGCATGTTGTTGTTGTTGTTCTTATTGTTGTTTCTGTGGTTGTTGTTGCTAGGGTTTACTTGCCTAGTTATAGCAACGAGGAGCAATGTCTACACAATCTAGCGTTTAGTTGTCATTGTTGTTAGGGTTGTTGTTGTTTACTCGGATGTTGGTTCTTGAGTTATGTATAGAGGTTGGTTCTTCGGGTTATGGATATTGGGTAACATGTAAAATAAGTGCTATTATCGCATGGAAAATCTTCAGATGGGTGAAGACCCGAAAAGAAGGTTTAACATGCCTTTAAGCTCGTTTTTTTGAGCTCTGCGTTGATGTTGCTTCACGCGTGTACGCGTGTGTGCATGTGTACGCGTGTATACGCGTATACACGCGCGCGTATAGACGCCCCCCGATTGGAATGAGGGGGGCGAGGGCCGCCTCTCACTCTGCTTCACCACCCGTATATGTATGGAGAACTCAAAACCCAGGCGGTGGATCATTAGTCGATAAAACCTAAAGGCAAGATGCAAAGGTACGAGCTTGAAGTGTCCATAAGCTTGAAGCATATAGGGGCAGCAACCCCTTATTAGTATAGTAAAGCTCCAAAAACGAGAGATTAACACAGGTGCGGTCGACTCGACTAAGGCTCAAAGATCAAGTAGAATTAGATCCTTGTGCATTTGAAATGCTAATCACTTAAGCTCACCGACCACTGCGATGGTAGTCAATCTTTTAAATCTATATTTATATTGGGCGGGGTAAGTCCCCTATTATGTGATTTTTGATATACATCATCATGTCACTGTTAAATGTATGCCATGTGTTATTTGCATCATTATATGTTATTATGCCATGATTGATATGGACATGATGGTGGGATTGTTGAGAGGAGGGGGAAGAGATATTTAGACTGTCACCAGTGGTTTTGACCACACGACGGGTTGGCCCCGTCTTGATATTATATTTTGTGACTAAGTCCTAGTGGTTTTGACCACATATGAATATTGTGACTCGTCCCAGTGGTTTGGTACCACAGTGGGTTGGCCCCACATGTTGATTACGGGATTGTCATCAGTGGTTTTGACCACACGATGGGTTGGCCCCATCACTTGATTTGTGACTTCGATCATCGTGGTTTTGACCACCGTTATATATTTGTGACTACGGTCACGATGGTTTTGACTACTAGTGGTTTTGACCACAGGTAGATAAAAGAGATTGGATGGTTAGGTTACGGGTTGCATGATTTGCATGTTTCTTGATGATCTGTAAGTGCTTGCACTATCGGGTTGAGGATTTATACTTTGAGTCTTGGTGACTCACCCTTTCCTTATATTTTGCGGATGAGGCGTAGATTGCGAATCTGAAGTGGGAAGGACTCGAAGGCGACCATGCATGCTCGTTTGGGTTTTGATTTCTTTTAGTTACTATTTCAATTTTATCTATTTACCTAAAGTTGGTTTTGGTTTGTAATAAGGCCGCTAAGTATTATTTTGGGTTTTTATTATTTGCTTTTATTTTGATTATATTATACATATGTTGGATATATGAACTTGTTAAATTAACCGGTAAAAAGCAATGTTTCAAAACTATAACTCCTTCGGTTTTTCTAAACGTTGCCATCGGGTAACACCACTTATAAGATGATAACAAAGGTAACTTGTATGTTTTCTAAAACTTGCAACAATAAGCGGATTTTCAAGCATGAGTTTTAAAGCAGCCATCACACGATTTCAAAATCATTTTAAACAAGGATTTCTAAACTTTTCATACTACAAAAGGGTTTTCTAAGAAAATTATCCGACAAACTTTTGGTTTAAAAAGGATTTTCACTTCGTAGCATGCCAGATTCAGTCGTGGTGTATTGACTGGGTTGGGGTATTACAATTTTGGTATCAGAGCAAAGTTCAAAAGATCGACTGTAGGCCCAAGGCCCAAAATGTTTTAAAGTAGGGTTTTGAAAAGTTTTATGGAAAAGATACATGGTTTGAATAGCATGGCACCGAGTCTCCGGCTCCAATTCGCCCAGGTAAGTATCCCTAACCATTGTGTGAATTATATGTGGGGGAAATGGGTATTTTGGGATCGTACATTAGTAGATTAGGAGATATTGAACCCTAGGAATAACTTACTCAAATACAAATTACATAAGACTTAAAGATCCACTAAACAAACCTGTGGGTACGTTGCTAAGTTAAGGGTGTGGCAACCGTTGTGCGCATGTCTAGGATTGGATTCAGGGGGAGCTTGGTATTTAAGCAGTCCTAGTGACTCACCTCCTCTCCGCTCGAATCTTACCTGGTGCGTAGTGACGGTTCACCCTAACTGAGACGACTTATTCACAGGCTAAATTCAATAACTAAAACCCGAAAGGGACCAGCCACCTTGTTTTGTACAACCCTAAAAATTAAACCTCGATTTTAAAATTTCCTAAGTACCCCTGAGTTGAAAAAAATGAAAAAAAGATGACCAAAATACCCCTAGTTTATAAAATTACCAAAATAGCCCTGGTTTACTAAATTACCAAAATACCCCCAATTTTTAAACTTTTTGAAATGCCTATGATTTGTAAAAGTTTTTAAATTAACCTTGATTTATTACTGAAATACCACGATAGGTTAATTACAAAAATACCCCCGGGTAGTGAAATGATGAGAATACCCCTACACGTGGAATGAGGATAGAGGACTGGAAATGAAAACTTTGTGATGATCGAAAGAACCACTACCAAATCTCTTTTCAATAAAACTTATTTGTGGGTAATCAGTGGAACAGAAGCTAATTCATAAAATTTCTTTAAGCAGATAAATCGCGATTATAGACATGAGTACTAGGGGACGTGGTCGTAATGTGCGAGGGTGCGGTAGAGGCAGAATAACCGTATCGAAACCCGTTAGGTCTGGTCAAGGGTCCGAGAATGAGATACCACCACCACTATTCTTGGTGTAGAGTATCGAGGATCAAGCGGGGAAGATGCGGTGTTGCGGTGATCTACGAGTCTTTGGAAAGAGTGGTGGGCGAGGTGGAGTTCTGAGCTCGAAAATCCATATCTGAGTGACTCCGAACCAATGGAGCTGAGGTATTAGAGGTGTATCAGTGTGGCACCAATACTGATGAGTATTGGTTGGAGGCGACAGAATGAATCATGGACGATTTGGATCGGCGGTGAGGAGAAACTAAATAGAGTAGTGTCGCTTCTCTAGAGATGAGTCATACCGGTGGTGGCTCACGGTTCGGGATGGTGCCGCGATGGATGATCTCACTTGGGATTAGTTTAAAGCGACTTATCGGAAGAAGTATGTTGGGACGATAATATTGATGCGTGAAGGAAGGCATTTCGAGGTTGGTTCGGGGAGTAAGTTCGTATCGGAGCACGAGGCGAATTCTTAAGGTTGAGCCGATATGCTCGGGGCATTATAGCTCTGAGCATGAGCGATGTGTCGGTCGAGGACGGATTAAGGGATGATTTGAGGTTCTTGATTGCTCCACGCCGAGATGAGAGAGTTTGCGGTCTTAGTGGAAAAGGCCAAAGTTGCGAAGGAAGTGAAACAATCGGTTAGACGGAATCAGGACAAGGGTTGGAACAAGAGGAATTCTGGATCATCTGGGTCTACTGGGGATCAGCGAAAGCGGGGGTAGATATAGTGGGCCAAATCAAGCTGCTAGGCCTACTGCTGCTGATACTCAGTGGCCGCCATGATGTGCTCGATGTGGAAAGTCTCACACGGGAGAATGTTGGACTGGAAATAGGGGATGCTTTGAATGTGGATCAATGGGGCACCGAGTGAGGGATTGTCCACAGAGGTTAGCTAGGTTGCAGTCTGGGGATCAGAATCGTACTCAGAAAGGAGGGAAGGTCGGTGACCATAGAGGGGCCGTGGTTTGCTAGGGAGGTAATGGCTCGGTAGAGGCCGTGGAGCACCAGGCGGAGGTGCGAGTGGTCTGAGGCGGATGACCTAGATTGGTCTATCAACAAAGGCGTCGAAAAGAGGGCAATGCACCAGACGTCATAACCGGTACGTTCTTAATCCTTGGACTACCTTATAATGCTTTGATAGATGTGGGTTCAACGCACTCATATGTAGCCAGTAGCATAGTGGAAACTATGGACTTGAACTCTGAGATTACTTCTAGGAAGATGACTGTGATAAGCCCTTTAGGTCACTCTGTAGAAATAAGTAAACTATGTAGGGATGTACCCCTAGAACTTCAAGGTGTCGTGTTCTTGGCTGATTTGATGGAACTGCCATTTGGGGAGTTCAATCTGATTCTCGAGATGGATTGGCTGGTGAAGTACCAGGCCAATTTGGATTGCGCGGCTAAGCGCATAGTGTTGAGGACGATGGAAGGTAGGGAGGTGGTGATGATAGGTAATAGAAGGGATTACTTATCCAATGTAGTCTCTGCACTGAAGGCGGAGAAAATGGTAAGGAAGGGTTGTGAGGCATTCATGGTGCATGTTTGTGCTTTGGGAGCCAAGGATGCAACTGTAGAGAGTGTTCGGATCGTAGGGGAATTTGCGGATGTATTCCCAGAAGAACTTCTGGGTCTACCTCTAGATCAGGAAGTAGAATTCGGTATAGACACATTACAGGAGCGCGCGGTGTCTATAGATGTCGAATGGCACCAAAGGAATTAGTGGAGTTGAAGCCCAAATCCAGGAGTTGTTGGATCGAGGTTTCATTCGACCAAGTATATCCCCTTGGGGAGCACCTGTGCTCTTTGTCAAGAAAAAATACGGCACAATGCGGATGTGTATAGACCGCCAGCTGAACAAGTTGACGATAAAAAACAAGTATCCGTTGCCCGGATTGACGACTTGTTTGATCAATTTAAGGGTGCATCAATTTTCTCGAAGATAGATCTCGGTCGGGTACCATCAACTCAAAGTGAAGAGGCGATGTTCATAAGATGGCATTCCGTACTCGGTATGGGCATTACGATGTTTTGGTGATGCCGTCGGGTTAACCAATGTACTCAAGGACATTCATGGACTTGATGAATCGGTGTTCAGCGATGCTTGGACCGCGATTATTTGTCATAGTATTCATAGACGACATATTGGTGGACCCTCGCAAGATTGAGGCAGTGTTGGATTGGAAACCGCCTAGGTCATTGCAGAAATTTGGAGTTTTCTAGGTCTGGCGGGGTATTAGGAGATTTGTGGAAGGATTTTCTCGATCACGCGCCTTAGTTGACCAAGTTATTAAGAAAGGAATTTCATTTGTGTGGTCGAAGAAACAGTAAGAAAGTTTCGACAAGTTGAGGAAGATTTTGATGGAAGCTCCGGTTACGAGTACGACTGAGGCGGAAAGGTATTCACGGTCTCTTGTGATCGTCACATCTTGGCTTGGGATGTGTCTTGATCTGCGAAAGGGAAAGTGGTGGCGTATGCGTCTCGACAACTGAAACTGCATGAGGTTAACTATCCGGCACATGATCTGGAGTTAGCGGTAGTGGTGTTCACCCTGAAAATATGGAGACACTATTTGCACGGAGAAAAGTCGATAGTCTACACGGACCACAAGAGTCTGAAGTATCTTTTGATGCAGAAGGATTTAAATTTGAGACAGAAAAGGTGGATTGAGTTGTTGAAGGACTACGACTGCTCGATTGAGTACCATCCGGGTAAGGCTAACGTAGTAGCTGATGCGTTGAGTCGTAAGGTGGTCTGTCTGCGGGCGATGTTTGCTCACCTTAGTCTGTATGACGATGGGAGTTTGTTAGCGGAATTGCAAGTAAAGCCGACTTGGGTAGAGCAGATTAAGGATAAACAGTTAGTGGATGAGGGTTTGAATGCTCGGAGGTTGCAAGTACAGAGTAATGGTTTGGAAGGTTACATCTTGACTCACGATGGAGTGTTGTGTTTTCAAGGGAGAGCTTGTATGCCAAAAGACGTCGAGTTGAGGCAAAAGATTCTTTAGGATGCACATAGCAGCCTATACGCTATGCATCCTGGAGGTAGCAAGATGTACTGGGATTTGCGAAAGTAGTTCTGGTGGCCAGGGCTGAAGCGAAGTGACTGAGTTTGTGGGTAAGTGTCTGACGTGTCAGCAGGTCAAAGCTGAACATCAGCTGCCGTCAGGTTTACTTCAGCCGGTGAAGATTCCTCAGTGGAAGTGGGAAAGGATTACCATGGACTTTGTCAGTGGGCTACCCCTTACGCCTAGTAAGAAGGACTCAGTCTGGGTGATTGTGGATCGTTTGACTAAATCAGCTCATTTCATACTAGTGAGGGTTGATTATCCACTTCAGAAGTTAGCTAAGTTGTATGGGGCCGAGATAGTAAGGTTGCATGGTGTGCCAGTGTCAATTATCTCGGATAGGGGTCCAAAGTTCACGTCAAGGTTCTGGAGGGCTTTGCATCAAGCTTTGGGAATGAGGTTGGATTTCAACACAGCTTTTCACCATAATCGATGAGCGATCGAAAAAGTAATTCAGATTTTAGAGGATATGCTAAGAGTCTGTATTCTGGATTTCAGTGGTAGGTGGGAGGAGTATCTACCATTGGCAGAGTTCACTTATAACAATAGTTATCAAGCGAGTATCCAGATGGCACCATATTAGGCACTGTATGGATGAAAATGTTGCACTCCTACGTGTTGGACAGAATTGGATGAACGGCGGATATTGGGTCTAGAGTTGGTGGCTGAAACTAAGGGTAAGGTTAACGTGATCCGGGGTCATCTTAAGGAAGCGTTGGACAGGCAGAAGGCTTACGCCGATCTTAAACACAGGGATATAGAGTATGCAGTGGGTGATAAGGTCTTTCTGAAGGTATCGCCCTGGAAGAAAGTGTTGAGATTTGGGTGGAAGGGCAAGCTAAGCCCTAGATTTATTGGGCCGTATACGGTGTTGAAGCGAGTGGGACCGGTAGCTTATCAGCTTGAGTTGCCAGTAAAATTGAGTCAGATTCACGACGCCTTTCATGTGTCCATGCTTAGGCGCTATCGGTCAGATCCGTCACATGTTCTACCAGTTGAGGAGATAGAGGTGAGCCCAGATTTGACTATGGAGGAGGAACCAGTGCAGATTCTAGATCGAAATGTGAAAGTGTTGCGCAAGAAGTCAGTTCTGTTAGTGAAGGTATTATGGCGAAATCATGGCGTGGAAGAAGCTACATGGGAACCAGAGGATGTGATGCGACAGCAATACCCTCAACTCTTTTGACCAGGTAATTTCGAGGCTAAAATTATTTTTAAGGGGGTAGAACTATAACATCCTGAAATGGGGGCTGTTGTGTTTAAATTGTTTTTGTATGGGTATGGCTTGATTGTGGTGGTAATTAAGGTGTTTTAAGATCTAGGTATAAACCAAGGGTAGGCTGAGTAGTATCTGAAAATTTTATTTTAAGTTTTAGTTAAAGGGAGCTGAAGGAGCTAGGGGTTAAGTGTAATTCGTGGGGAATTTAAGCATAAGAACGGGCTTGGTGAAGTGGC